>PVIA01009617.1:0-59391 GCA_004024845.1 Tonatia bakeri
CCCCCCCCGTGCCCCTCCCGGGTTCGTCCTCGTGCTGGGGCCCCATCTTTTGTTTCCGCGACCCCGGGGCCAGTAGCCGTACCGGGCCCATAGAACTTGCGGCCTTTGGTCACGTCGAACACCTTGCCGTTGATGGCCATGAGTATGCGCGGGTCCTGGATGCCGTCGAAGCGCCGCAGTTCAGCAGGGGTGAAGTCGCGCCGCTTAAGGCGGGGCAGTGGGGGCGGCTCGTCGTCGTCGCTGTCGCTGCTGGCCGCCGGCTGATCCCCGCGCACGATCTTGTACAGAAGGAAGATGCAGAGGCCGAGCAGCAGCAGGTTGAGCGGCGATGTGAAAATCTCGTTCAGCAGCCCGCCCTCCAACTCGCTTGGGTCGGCGCCCGTCGCCACCACATCTTCGGCAGCCATGATCACTGAAAGCAAAGATTGGGCCGGATTTGGGAAGGCTCCGGAACTTGCTGCTTTCTCCTCTCTCTCCGTGCGAGCTAGTGGCGCGCTCCGCTAAGCGAACGGGGACTAATCAGGAGAGGAGGTGGAGCCAGGAGGGGGAGGAGGCGGGGCTGAAATAGGCGGAGTCTCCCAGCCTCGCCTCTCCTGAAGCGGCGGATGCGCACCGCGCGGCCGAGTCCGTCCCTGACCAGCTCAGGCCGCCCACCTTCCTGCGGGTCGCGGCTCCCCTCCTCCTTCCGGATCCCGCCTTCCCTGCGGCTGAGAGAGCTGAGTCCACTCCTCAGTTTCACCTGCGAGGCCCCAGCCCTTCCTGGCGCCATCCTCATGCATCCTCTGGCTCAATCGAGACTGTGCGCGCAGTCCTCCCGCGCACCCCGCTAGCTCCAGAAAACACCGACCCTCTCGCAGAGGTTTGGCTCCGCTGGGCTCTGTCTGAGGCCCCCCCCCCCCCGCCTTCGTCACCTGATGCGCGCCAAACACCGACTCCTTTTCTCTTGCTTCAGGATTCTCCCCCGCCTCCCATTCTAAAGCCCCATTCACCACCACCACCCCCGCCATCCCCCAGAACCACGAGGCTCTCACAGCAGACAGAAAACTTACTCTTCGAGCTTCTTTATCCACCTTCAAGACCCACCCTACCCATTCTCACCTTGGGAAACCCCATTTGCCCTCTTTGACAACCTTTCTCAAAATTTCCTCCCTGTGCAGTGGGGCGGACACCCCCAGAGTAGGTGAAGTCACGCATAAGTCCCCTTTTGACGATTCTCGTAATATCTGGGGAAACTGACCAGGTCGTCCGATTTACTCTGGGCTCATTCTCAGTTTTTAAACTCTCTACAATCACCGATTCCCTCAGTCCCAACGCATCAGTAAGGAACGTTCTGTTGCTGCTCTTTTTTCTTTTCTTTCTTTCTTTCTTTTTTTTTAGGGGGAGGTGCTTAGAATAATGAGCAAACTTTCTTTGTTTGGCAGAGTTCTTCTGTTTGAATTCTGTCGAGCTGTCCTTGGCAGTCACAATAACCCTTTACTGAAGCCCAGACCAAGGCAGGAGGTTTATTTCCTTTTTCTAGGTATTTCACCCGGCCTTTGATGTGCCTAACTGTCTGCACAGGAGCAGGCCTTATGGAGGTTGTCTATACCCTTTAGAGTCTTAATCTGGCCTCCTTCTTTATGGTGGCAGGAGGAGGGGAACGGAAGAAAGGATTGGGGAAAATAATTAAAACCAAGCCATGCCCACATCTGCAGCCCAGAGCTGTACTTTTCCATCAGGAATTCTGTTCACTTGCTCATAATTTACTCCCCGTCCCAACACGCAGGAGACTTGAGAGAATTGGCTTCGTACCTCAGAATTCTAAAAATTTCTGGCACAAACTGCTTCCATCCCTGCCCCCCCATCCCATCTTATTAAATTATTTAAAGTGCATGTGAGCTGAACAGTCTTTATGTCGGCCCATGCATTTTCTTTTCACAGATCTAAATTTAGGATTAGATGAAATCGTCCTCTCAGATCTTTTGTCAAACTTCTCCAATTTAAGCAAAGGGAAACAAGCTCAAACTCCGCTGTGCTGAGACTCTAATTACCTTTTTTAAAAAAACTGTGTGGCCAAGACAATTTACAGACCAACAAACCTGTGAAAAAATATTTTCGTTTGCAGTCAATATGCAAAGTGTAGGTAGATATATTTTAAGAGCTCATTTTAATTGATAAGAAAATCCAGAAGGTTCTAGTCATTAAATGGGCAAAAATAGAAGTAGGTAGCTCACAGAAAAGGAATATGAAAGGTGAATAAGCGTATGAGAAATGTTCATTCTCTTTAGTAATGAAAAATGGGGATACCACTGTCGCCAACCACTTTCTCATAGGTAAGATAAAAGAAAAAAAGGATGATATATAATGCTTACAAGAGAGTGATGAGACTCCTGTCACACTTTTGGGGACAGTAAAAATTGGTATAACCTCTTGTTATCCATAAAAATATTTTCTATACATTACTCTCACTTCTAGAAATCTACTCTTTGTTTCAGTAATTCCACCCCTATGACTCCATCCCCAGGAAATACTCATAAATGCAAACAAAGATTCTACTACTAAGATGCTCACCAGAGAATTGTTTTTAATGTGGAAAAACTGGAAAGAACCTGAATGAATGTTCCACTTTAACAAATAGATAATTAAGTGGCTTGAATTTTGACAACCATAAAGTAATGTATGACACAACCATCTAAATATTATCATGACATGGGAAAATGCTTATGTTTTAATCTTAGAGAGCAAAACAGGATATGAAACTATATACAGTATAAAGTCAACTATGTCAAAAATGCATGAAAGGAAGCCTGAAAGGAAACATGCTAAAATGTTAACTGTTGTGATTGTTAGATTCTTCTTTATATTTTTCTAGTTTCCACAATGAACATATGTCATTTTTAACCTCTGAGTGGGAGAATAGTTTATTATTTCTCTTATGAAAAAATATAGAATGGTGATACATGTTCACTGTAACAAACTTAAACAATATGTATATATATATAAAGTAAAAAATGAAACGTCTCACTGTCCCACTCCCCCAATAATCTTTAAATCAGGCCCACACATTAGCAGTTTGATTTATATTCCTGCAGACATACAAAAGACACACAGAGATTTTTGTATTAGCAAATTGGGAAATTCTTAAACGATTCATCAGTTTTTATTCTAATAGAGATGCAGAGTAAAAAATAAGAACAAATCATTAGCTCTACCCAGATAACCCCGTTGGAATTTTTAAGTCATATTTATTTAAGGTAATAAAATACAAACCATAGAAAGATCCAAAAGATAAATTGAAGCCCCTCTGCCCACCCTTGATTGTCTCTACTCAAATGTAACCACTATTAAAAATGGAGAAAAGTGGTCAGAGAAATACAAACACTGTATGATACCTCCTACATATGGAATCTAAAAAAAAAAAAAACCTGAACTCAAAAGACCAGAGAGTAGATTGATGGCTACCAGGGGCTGAAGGGTGGGGGAATTGGACAGATGTTCAAGGCTACAATTTTATAATGAGTTGATAAGTCCTGGAGCTCTAATGCACGGTCCAATGAATATAGACAACAGAACTTGCTAAGAGACTAGCTTTGAATTGTTCCCACCAGGAGAAGAAATGATAATTATATGACACTGACAGAGATGTTAGCTAACTGTACAATGACAACCATATTGCAATATAAATTTATCAAATCAATATATTGTACACCTTAAATATGTCATTTTAAAATTATGTCTCAATTTTTTAAAAGCAAGGGGAAATCTTTTTATGATGGGCTACAGAGGATTTATAATTTTCACTTGTCACAGTCCAGAGTACATTCTGCTACAGTCTGTAGTCCCTTGGAGGGGTAAGGGTGAAGGAAGTCCTGATTCACACAGAGGGTAGAAAATGTATGCAGTTTAAAGCCTCAAGAAGAGATAGAGCTTACAAATATCAATGCTTTCAAACCAGATTTGAAGTTAAATAAAGTGAGCCCTTAGGTAACACTGGGATGCTGAGATTGTTAAGGAAAAGCATCCCACCATCCTGCCGTCTGTCACAGTATTGGGTGGAAGTGTCTTGTCCAGAGTGGCAGTTCTCAAGTTCTCGGGAAGTAAGCAAGGTGCTCCTGACCAACAAGTCCTCTCCAGAACATGGGAGTTGCATTATGTATGTTCTTTGGCTTCAAATTAATTTGTAAAGCCTATGCACTTGACCTGAGGGTTACTTATTTCCCAAGATACACGTTGTCTTCTAATGTTTCCGTACTTCCTGCCTCCCTTAAATTATTTTGAAAGGTTTTTAAGAGCTTTTAAAGAGGAATAAGACAATTGGCTGGTTAGCTACAAAATGTGTGGGAAGTAATTCAACCTCACTAATAAACAAACCCAAAGGAACATATTAACAGCATACCATTTTTCATCATTCAAATTACTGGAGCATTCTTGCCCTTTGTTTCTTAAAGCTTTTTAAGAATGGTAATACTCCGTGTTGGTAAGCATGCAGCAAGAGGAGCACTCTGGCACAATGCTTTCTAGAATAAAAGATTCATTTTGTTCATCAACGTGTTTAGCCCCTAGACCAGTCTGCCAAGTATTAGGTGATCAATAAATATTTGTTGAATTAAAGTATATTGTAATTGGGCACAGACCTTTTAGGAAGCCTCTTTCACAATATACATCAACAGCTTCAAGTTTTTCATAACCTGTGACCAAGAAATCTAACTTTTACATACTTTCCCTAGGGAAGTACTCAGAGAGTACTCAGAGTACTAGGGAAGTATTTTTAATCTCAGCAGTAGAACAGAGATTTGTATGGAAAAATTGCAAAGTATAATATATATATTTAAAGGTTTTATTTATTTATTTTTAGAGGGAGACGGGAGGTAGAGAGGAAAAGAAACACCAGAGTGTGTTTATCTCTCGCGCGCCCCCTACTGGGGACCTGGCCCACAACCCAGGCATGTGCCCTGACTGGGAATCGAATCGCTGGTCCTTTGGTTCACAAGTTGGCACTCAATCCACTGAGCCACACCAGCCAGGGCGGCAAAGCACAATATTTAGTAGTAAAAAACTGGAAACAACTTAAGTATCCGGAGGTGTTCACCACGTCACTTAGAGTAACAGCCCAAAGTCCTTATAGTGGCCTACAAAGCCCTGCAGGATTTGCACCGCCCCACACTACCCTTGCCTTTAGGACTTTAGGAGCTTGGTTTCCCACTTCCTTTCCTTGTCACTCTACTGCAGCCACAGTGGCCTTCTTGCTGACCCTCAATCAGGTATATTCCAATTCCTCTGTATCTGTGATTCCTTTTGCTGGAATGGTTATCCCTGATGTCCTCATGGATCATTCCCCCACTGCTTTTGAATCTCAATACACTCACCTTTGACTCTCCATCTCTTTCCCTGGCTTTGTTTTTCTCCATTGCATTTACTGCTTCCTAATATACAGTATCATTTACTCACCTTTGGGTTATGTCCTTCAATTTGAAAAGAGAACTGAGACTTCATCTATTTCCCTCATTGCTGTACCTCCTGTATTAGAATAGTGGCTGGCATATAGTAGTTGCTCAATAAATATTTGTGGACTTGAATTGATTCATATATGGAAACCTATTGTTTTTTACATATTTATGAAATCTATTTTTATTGTATTTTTTTCCATTACCATTTATCACTGTTATACTCCCCTTCCCCTGGAAACCCATTATTTTAAATATATATGCACAGATTATGAATAACTTTTGCTTTCATTTTTATATAGTGAGCATAAACTAGTTTTATTATTGTAAAAAGCAATACAAAGTTCAAATTTTTAAAGCATAAAAAACAAAGCTCTAACGTCTTGAGTAGTAGAAGTATATGGATTCCATTTTTTTTATTCTCACCCAAGGCCATTTTTTTATTGCCTTTAGAGAGAAAGGAAGAGAGAGAGGAAGGTGGAGAGAGGAGCATCAATGTGAGGGGGAAACATCGATTGGTTGCCTCTTCTACTCACCCTGACTGGGCACAGAACCTGCAACCTAGGTATTTGCTCTGACCGGGAATTGAACCTGCAACCTTTTGGTTATGGAACATGCTCCAACCAACTGAGCCACACCAGCTTGGGCTGGATTCCATATTTTTAATCTCAGAGACTAGAGTAGATAACACTTGGTAATGATATTTTGAAGAGACTCAAAATGGGTCTGTTCATCCACATCCACTTAACCATCTTCTATTGATACTTGATCTGTGCTAGGCTCTGTGGCAGATGCTAGGGGTGCAAAGTCTTGCCCCTCAAGGAAGGAGCTCACTGCCTAGCAAGAGGAGACAATCAAAAGGTAATAGATGCTGTGGCTGAGGTCCACACATCATCAGGGAAAGGTAGGCAAAAGAAAGATGGAGGTCTGATTTAGGAAGATTCATACAGGGACTGACATTTGAGCTGAGTCTTTAAAATATTCACCAGGTAGATAAAGAAGGGATGAGTTTTCTGGGGAAACCAATGGTTCTCAACTTTGATGAGAATCAAAATAATCTGAAGGAGGGAGGGTACTTATTAAAATGTCTGTTCCTAGGATCAGCCCCCAAAGATTCTGATCCATTAAGTTTAAGATAAAGCCTGAGAATTTGCATCTTTAGTAATAGCTATCATTGTTTGAGCACTTATTATGTGCTATGGATTCATGCTAAGTGAGATAGGTCAGAGAGAAAGACAAATATGTATGGGTCTCACTCCTGCATGGAATTGGGGATAGGGAGATGGAGGGACAGAACAGATGTTGTTTAAGGGTATGAACTTGCAACAAGTACTAAATAAAGCTGAGAGAGCTAATGTACAATACTGTGAATATAGAAAACAATATTGAAAATCAAACTTGCTATGATAATCAAACTTGCTATGAGACTATTCCTTAATTATCCCAACCATTAAAACGCTTGGCTGGTCACTATTAAGCTATTTACTTCCAGTTTCAACAAGTGCACAAGCACCCGAGGTGATTCCAATACAGGTAAGAAACAGAGAGGTAGAGGATGCAATCTGAGCAAAGGCACAGAGATACCAAACAGCATGCTCCATTCTGGGGAAACCCTTTAATAACTCATTATCAGTGAAATCAAGTCCAAAGTCTTTAGCATGGTTTACCACTGTAGTGGACTACCCAGGCCCAAAGACTCACTCATTTCCCCTGCTTCCCAAGTGCTGAAGTGTTAGTAGCTCACAGTTTACAACAGATCTTCCTCCTGAGATTGCATTGGGCTGAAAAGAGCTTCCTAGCCCAAAATCACATCTCCCTGTCAAGACAGCTTGAAGGCAATGAATGGTCAGTACAAGTGCGTAAAGGTCAGTCTTCATCGCCCCAACTGAGAATGGCTCTGTGGGGCCAGGCCAGCCCAGCCTCAGAGCTCCCTGTCAGATTGACTGAGGCTGTGTTGTGACTGCATCACAGCTCAACTTCTCCCTCTGCCTGATTCTGATTCCTTGCCTTACCCTTCAGGTATAGATTCCAAGAGTACTCCCCAATAACCTTTCTGTATACTAACCTCCATCACAGAGTCTGTTTTCCCAGGGATCCTAACCCAAGACACTAACCTTCCATGATCTGGCCATCAGCTGCAGGTCCAGCTTTATCTCTTTCTACTTCCTCCTTACTCCCAGTACTCCAACTATCCTGAAGCTAGGAGTGATGTAGTCAACATCACATCTAATGTGTAATTTATTGAGTGCTACGAACACTTTCCATATATTGCCCTGTTTATCTCACAGCGAGTTAGGTTCTATTACCATCCTCTTTTTATAGAAGAGGAATCTGATACACAGAGAGGTTAAGTTACTTGCCCAAAATCATATGGTTAGTAAGAGGCAGAGCTGGGATTCAAGCCCAGAAGTCTGGCTCTAGAGTCCCCACTTTACATGAGATCATTTTCTTTTCTTTTTTTAAAATTAAGTTTATTGCACTGACATTGGTTAATAAAATTATATGTTTCAGGTATACAATTCTATAATGCATTATCCGTATATTGTATTATGTGTTTACCACCTTGTCAAGTCTCCTTGAATCACCATCATTTTGCTTTTTAAAAGTATTATGCTGGTAAGAGCACTGAGGACACATTGGAAGGGTAGATACTGGAGTAGGGGCACCAGTGAGGAGCCTTACTGCAGGGGAAAACAAGGGCTTAAGGTTGTGACAGTGAGGATATAAGGGCAGGGATAAATATGATATATGTTAAGGGGTTGGATGGGACAGGGCTTTGGATTCTACCACTACTTTTCCCATTCCTTCTATATCCACTTTATGCCCAGCCCCTTGCTTGAGTAGTTGGGTGAACAGTGTATCATCCAACAAGAGGAAGTAAACAAGGGGAAGAGCAAACTTAGAGAAAGAACCTTGTATTCAGATGGGCGTTGTATCTTAAAGTGTGGCTCATGCATCAGCAGTGTTAACATTAACTGAGGGGTTGTTAAAAATGCATGATCTTGGGTAGTATCCCAGACCTACTGAATCAAAATCTTCATTTTTTCAAGATTTTATCTATTTATTATTTAAGAGGAGAAAGGAGGGAGAAAGAGAGGGAGAGAAACACCAATGTGTGGTTGCCTCTCACGCACCCCCTACTGGGTACCTGGCCTGCAACCCAGGCATGTGCCCTGACTGGGAACTGAACCGATGACTCTTTGGTTCATAGGCTGGCACTCATTCCACTGAGCCACACCAACCAGGGCAGAATCTCCATTTTAACAAAACCCCCATATGAGTCACATGCACTTTCATGTTTGAAAAGGACAGGCATAACGAACATCCTGGTGGAGATATCCAGTAATGTGTCCAGTTGAATATTTGGGCTTGGATAGAGATCCAGGCTGGAATGATAAAGACAGAAAATGTCAGCTCATGACTGGTAGTTGAAATCATTGGCATTGAAGTAGATTACCACAGAGAATATAGGACAGAGAGGTCTTGCCAAGGTGCATTGCACAATATGCTAAGCCAAGGCTGAAAATTATAGGCCCTTGTGACAAGAGCTGATTTGAATGATTGTTTATCTGAAACACATTATGTTAATTTTAAAAACATTACATGAAAACACTTAGCCAAAAATTTTTTACATAAAGCCCTTATTTCTGATTTATCTTAAAATCATTAGATCCTTGTGTATTATTACCCACCACTGATTGGCAGCTGCCTCCTTTACAGGGCCCACCTAAAGGAGGCCCTCTTCTCCCTACTGTATCCCCAATGCTGAGACCAAATATCAGTTGTTTTTTATCATCTCTCTCTGTTTTTTAAATATTAACAAAGATAGTCAAATGCTTTTTATACCCATGGCCCTATGGGTAGTAGAAAAAGAAAGACAGAGAAGAGGGTTACTATTCCAAAAAAGGTGTGGAGAAAGCATCCACCATCATTGCATTACTCATTCATATTACTTGCCTGACATCAATAGGTTATTAGATGGTTGCAGAGAGAAAAAGGGGGTCAAGATAGAATCTCTGGGGAAGATTAACAGTGTAGGGATAGGTGGAGGACAAGGAACCCACCAAGAAGTTAGGGAATAAAAATTCTGTATCGATAAAAGGTGACTGGGAGAGTGTGGTCAGACAGAAACAGAGAGCAGAGATCGAGTTTCTAGGAGGGAGAAGTTCACACTGTTGAAAGGTGAAAACTAAAGAATAAATTGGACTAGACTACTAGAAAACTAAAGAATAAATTGGAAGTCCTGGGCTACCTATGCCAGAGTCCTTTGGTGTGGCATGAGAAGCACTGAAGCCTGTTTTCAGTGGCTTACGGAGTAAGTGGGATGTGAGGACTGAGGAGATCTAGATATCACAATAAGCCTGAGAAGCTCAACTAAAGGGAGGGAGAATAGAGGATGGGGGAAACTGGATTTGATCATTTGATTTGTTTTTCAGAAAGCTCTAGTAGACTCGGGCTAAAGTACAGAGCCAGGAGATGATTAGAGGTTGAAAATATAGGAGAGAGGGGATATTGACCAACCCTGTGGCAAGAAGTGAGATAGGAGAGGATGAAATCCAAATGACAGACAGAAGGACTGTGCCTGTTTGTTAAGAGCAAAGGAAAAGATATGTGGGGAACTCAAGGCTGAGAGAACTTAAATCCTGCAGCCTGAATGTTTTTCATGAATTAGGAGGCAAGGTCAACTGCTGGAGGACAGGAGTGGGGATGGGGAGGGGTGGAGCAGGGACTTGAATGCTGGCCAAGGTTAATATTTTCACCATTCCTTCCATAGGGGCTTTTAGAAACAGGAAGAAGCCGGAGAAATACAGGCATTATGTTGCCTAGGAAACTCAGTGGTTTGCTAAAGCAATAGTAGGTTGTTTTTTTAAATCTTTTTAACCCATTCATATCCATTGCCACCTAGAAGAGAACTGGTGAGTAGGGGTGGAAATAGAATTGTGCCTCACAGAGCACACAGTGGGCATCCTCTGTAATCTAAGGAAAATATGGGGGTATGTGTAGCCTTGGGACAAGAGAATAAAATAAAATGGGAGGAGTCATCAACTAAGTGACAGGCAGTAATGTGTCAAAGACAAATTTCCACTATCTTCTTATGTTTGTGCATGTGCACAGGCACATACACACACATACTGCCCATACCTCTGCATGGTGTAGGTGTAATTCCACTATCCCTCCAACCAGAAATATGTGGGGTTAAAATGTTGGAATTACTCCTTCTTTGATGGTACGATAATCTAATTAACTATCACCTGTTTACTCTGCTTTAAGTTTATCTAAACTAAATAAAACTTATTTTTTCTCCTTTATTCAATGTTACCACAAAGAGTGGCCAAAGCTTGTGACATGGAGGTCTGGATTCTACATGCCCCAGGAAGAGAGTAAAGAGGCTTATGTTTCAAAAAAAAGTCTAGGTTATTGAGAGCTTAGAGCTGGATTGTCTGAGGGTGGAGGCCTCTCAGGGCAGGAGTGGAGTGTGGGCCTGCCCCAGTGAGTGCTGGTTCACCTGAGCATGGGCATATATTGCGGAGGGAGGCAGAGTATCAGAGTGTCTGGGGTCTATGCCCTGGACCTCTCCACTCTCCAGAATTCCAGAGCAGGTATATAAATTCTACTGAGGGAGTGTTTTCCTCCAGACTCAATTGTCCTCCTCAAGCTAATGCTGGTTCATCATTCCTGGAAGCTTTAACATCCACATGGATGACACATACCCCACCCTGGCTGTCCACTTCCTTGATGTGCTTCACCCCCAGCCACCTTTTTCTCTACCCTACATTGGCCACCCTCTCTCTTGGTCACATACTAGACCTTTTCAAAAGCCCAGCCCTGGTTAAACCCAACTGTCTCTCATTCCCTAACTGCACATAAACAACTGAACATTGAGGCAGAAAGCACAGTACTCTACTGGATGACTCACATGAAAAAGTAGAATTGTTTGTATTCACAGATGACATGATCACTTACACAGAAAATCCAATGCATTCTACAAGTAAGCTACAAAACTAATGAGAGAGTTTAGCAAGGTTGAAGGGTACAAGATCGACATACATGTCAATTTTATTTCTATTTAATAATGATGAACAATCAAAAACTGAAATGATAGAAAGACAAATACCACATGATCTCACCTATAAGTGGAACCTAATCAACAAAAACAAGCAAGCAAAATAGAACCAGAGACACTTAAGTAAAAAACAAAGTGACAGTAACCAGAGGGGAGGGGGAGGGAGAGAATGGGGGAAGGAAGGGAAAGGGTCGTCAAGGAACATGTATAAAGGACCCATGGACAAAGCCAAAGTGGGGAAGGATGAAGGGTGGGAGTTGGGAGTGGGAGTGGGTGTGAGGGGGTGGTGGTGGGCCAATGGAGACAACTCTATTTGAACAACAATAAAGATGATTAAAAAATTCAAATGAAAAAGATACCACTTACGATAGTATTGTAAACATGAACTCTGTAGGGACAAAAACTTATGCATATTATGATTCCAATTATACAAATCTCCAAAAAATTCATCCTACCCTATAATGACAGAAAACAGATCAACAGCTCCCTGGGGAGAGGGAATGCAGTGGGGTTTGCTTGAAAATTTTTGACCATAATTTACAAATGGACAGTGTTGTCCAACAATTATGCAACATAGTCAAAGTCCATTCTCTCTCCCACTCTCCTTCTCTGGAAGCATACCATCTCCATTATTTTCTCTTTTCTTTAAGATTTTATTTATTTTTAGAGAGAGAGGAAGGGAAGGAGAAACAGAGGGAGAGAAACATCAATGTATGGTTGCTCTTACATGCTTCCAACTGGAGACCAGGCCTGCAACCTAGGTATGTGCCCTGACTCGGAATTGAACCAGCGACCCTTTGGTTTGCAGGCCCGCACTCAATCCAATGAGCTACACCACCCAGGGCCCATCTCCATTATTTTCAAATCTCCAAAGACTTTTTTTATTATCACTCTCAACTGATCACCTTGCATTTTATTTCATTAAGAAAATAAAAGTAGTCCTGGCTAGATTAGATAGATAGATAGATAGATAGATAGATAGATAGATAGATAGAGTTTCTCTCTATATATAGTTTCTCGGGAGAACCCTGACTGACACACTTGTACATACTAGTGGGTATACCAACTGGCAATTATTTGAGAGTATTCATTTCACTGTGCTCTCCTCACCTAAACCAGGCATGATTGTCTTTTCAAGTTTTTGCTATAAGTATTTTCCATACAGTATTTGCATACAAATACTACAAAAAGTGCTCACTGCTTTTCTGAAATTCAAATTTAGCAAAATGTCCTGTATTTTATCTGGCACCCCTACCTGAGGTGTATATCCAGACCCTCTTCTAATTTGGAGGTAATCCTTCATTGTGACTCTGGGAGTCAAGGACTCACCTTTGACTATGGAAAATAGGAGAAGCATATGTTGCTTCTTCACACACCCTGGCTGGGTAGGGCATCAAAAAGAACCCAGGATCTCATCAATGACTTTGAATCTTGAAAGATTTATACAAAAAGTGGCAGTTTTGAATTATGGCTGGCAGAGGCACCAGTAGCCAATGTTGGATCACTGCAGTCCGTAGGCGGCAGTGTTTTGTGGTGGTGATACCTAGAGGTGGTAAAAGTAGCTGTTGCCAGTGGTGATATATTAACCCAAGTGACCCTATGGTATGATCTTAACTAAAGTACTCACTGCCAAGCCTCCCTTGTTTCTTGCTCATTCCCTTAGCCTGATTTATCTGCTTTCCTGTTGATTTTTTGAAATGCTCAAAAATTTGCTTAATTCAGGCAGGCAGTTTCTGTTATTTGCAACCAAGAACCCTGACTGTTATAAATATAAACCCAGGTAGACAAAAGAAAAATTGAAATCATGATACTCCCACCAATTTTTGTATTCCTAAAAGTGAATCTTAGTATTATTTTTTAAGACATTCTCTAAGCCAAATGACTGTTGCTTAAAGGATGGATTTGGAATTTCTGAAAATAAGCAATAGATGGTGCTGTGAGGTAATATATTCTTAATTGTGTGCCCAAATAACTAGGTTTAACACTATCAGTAATACCACCAGCAAGGGCACTGTCAATAAGAATGGCTAATATTAATTGACTGACTAATATGTGTCAGAAACTATTCAAAGTGTTTTATAGGATGAACTTATTCCTTTCACCCAATAAAACTGGTACTTTCATTACCTATATTTTGCATAAGAGGCAACCAAAGCATGTTCAGGTTAAGTAACTTGTCCAAGATCAGAAAATTAATTGGCAGTGAAGATAAAATTTGAACCCAAAATCTCTGGCCCCAGAGCCTGTAGTCTTAACCCGAATACTCTACTACTTCTCACAGTTATGTTACAGCAGTCATTTACTAATTGCCTACTTTGAGCCAGATTCTGCGCCAGGCATGTTGCATGATAGGGTCATTATTGCAATTTTACAGATGAGGGAATTGAGACTCAGAGAGTCTAAGTAATGAGTTCATGTTCCACAGACAGAGACAAGTCCAAGAACATTTATAGATGTAATTCTATAATGTTAATAATAAAAAGTACATTAAATAAAAAAGACAGTTGTCACTTGAGAGTGTAATTCCAATTTGGAGAGGGAAAAATTACTTTGAAAGTGGTTGGCATGGTATACTATTCCTTTTCATTTCAGCTCTTCAGAGAAGTGTGGCCAGATTATTCTCCCTCTTCACTTCTCTCCCTCTAGGAGCTAAAGAAGGGATGTAAGCTAAAGGCACTGTTGGAGCCTGGCTCACCTGGCCTTTTGCATTGTTTATTCTGAGGATGTTGTCTAATGCTAATGAGCAAGGAAGATAACTTAGGTAGCCCCCAAATTCATAACTTAGGTGGACTCTGGGAATGAAGCAGCCTTGCTGGCAAAATGATTGTAATATTTATGTGTAAGAGTGAACTTACATAAATAGCTAAGAAAAGTTTGAGTCGGAGGAGTAGTGCTATCAAAATATACTATAAAGCCACAGCATTTAAAACAGTGTGTTAGTGGTGCAAGAGGAGACAGTTCAATGTAACAGAATAGACAGCCCAGAAAAACAAAACTATAGTGCATATGTACATATGTATACATATAAATATGTGAATTCATAAGATAAAGGAAAGATCACAGAACGTTGGTAAAGGTAAGGGTTATTCAATAAACAATGCTAAGATGATTTATGACTTGGGAAAATAGTCACATCATACACTAAAATAAATTCTGCATGTGTAACAGAAAAAAAATTTAAGGGAGAAAATGAGATTATCCATCCAATTCTTGGATGAGGAAGTGCTTTTTTCACATACACAAAGTGCTTTGTTTAGGTTCCTGTTAAAGGTGAGATCATATGGTATTTGTCTTTCACTGCCTGGCTTATTTTGCTTAGCATAATGTTTTCCAGTTGCATCCATGCTGTCGCAAAGGGCAGGCGCTCCTTCTTTCTTTCTGCTGCATAGAATTCCACTGTGTAAATGTACCACAGTTTTTTGATCCATTCATTTATGGATCACCTAGGGTGCTTCCAGCACTTGGCTGTTGTAAATTGTGCTGCTATGAACAGGAACCTAAACAACAAAACAAAGAAACAAGCAAAATGTAACCAAAGACACTGAAATAGAGAACAGGCTGACAGTGTCCAGAGGGGACAGGAGAGGGAATTTCAGGGGAATTTCAGGGGAAAAGGGGAAGGGTTTACAGGAACAAGTATAAAGGACACATGGACAAAAACTAGGGGCAGGTGGAAATGGGAGGAAGTTGGGGAGGGCTGGGTGGGTGGGCTGGGATGGGAGTAAAAGAAAATTGTACTTGAACAACAATTAAAATAAAATTTAAAAAAATTTCATTGAAGCCGAATGAAGCCTCTCACAACAACATCAGCTGGTACACTGATACAGATGGGTTCTTAGAACACTCACCTAGTGGGGGAACCCTGTATTAGAAGAAGATAATTCCCTCCAGAAGATAATTCCATTTTGGGGTGGGGGAGAGGGGAGGTTCCCCCTTGTACATTTAGAAAATGTCAATCTATCCATTATATCTCAAACTATTTAAAGACTTTAAAACAAAAATTATTAATTGTCTCTTAATAAATTACTATATTCTATCTTGTATAATTGGCCATTATTGGTAAAATTTAATTTGCAATGTAACATTCACTGAGCATATCAGTGAGTAATTTAAATAATGGAGCAGATGACAAATTCAAACCTTAGCAAGTACTTACTTTTACAGTTTCTTCTGTGTTAAGTTTATTTCCCTTTACCAAGACAATTTGGAAAGGGCTGTTATTTTCCCAAACATGCTGTAAAAAAATGAAATAAATACAGACTATTTTAATGAAAAAAAAAACAAAGTGCTTTGTGATAGAAGAGATCACAAAGAAAGAAATTAATTAGTATGCCTACATAAAAATTAAATCTTCTGAATATTAAAAAAACAGCATAAATAAGATAAAGGGCAAAATACTCTGAAAGTTTTTCCAATAAAAATAGACAATTGATGGAGATGATGTAAAGCAGTAAGAAAGACACTAAAAGAGCAAATGACAAATGCACAAAGAACCAACTGAACAGATGGATCACATATGAAGAAATACAAATAGGTAATGAGATATTAATAAACTTTGGCCTCACTTGAAATTTTAAAATGACAACTAAAAATAAAATAACATTTCCCACTTACCAAATCAACAAAGATGTTCAAAATCATAATCCCCCAATATTATAAAGCACTTTCATGTACTGGAAAGGAGGACAAATTTGTCTAGCCTTTCAGAATGGCAATTTGGCGGGATGCATTAAGAGCCTTCAGAATAGTTCAGGCTTTTTGTTGTAGAAATTCCATGTCTACAAATTTTTTAAAAAGATTTTATTTATTGATTTTCAGAGAGAGAGAGAAACACAGACAGAGAAATGGATTTGTTGTTCCACTTACTTATGGAACACTGGTTGCTTCTTGTATGTGCCCTGACCAGATCTGGAACCTGCAACCTTGGTGTATCAGGATGATGCTCCAAACAACTGAGCTACCTGACCAGGACCTTCATGCCTATGAACTTATCTTAAAGAAATAGGCATACAGATAAAGATTTTGGTACAATGGCATTCATTTCAGCCCTAAGAGGGCCATTAGGAAAATGGTTAAATGCATTATGGGACAGCCATAAAATAGAATGTTATGCAGTCATCAAAAGTGATGTTTCAGTCCTGGCTGATTTGGCTCAGTGGACTGAGTGTCAGCCTGAAAACCAAAGGGTCTCTGGTTTAATTCCCAGTCAGGGCACATGCCTGGGTTGCAGGCCAGGTCCCCAGCTGGGGGTGCACGAGAGGCAACCACACATTGATGTTTCTCTCCCTCTGTTTCTCCCTCCCTTCCCCTCTCTCTAAAAAATAAATAAATAAAATATTTTAAAAAACTTTAAAAAAAGTGGTGTTTCCAAAGGATTTTTAATGACAGAAAAATGTATGATAATAAATTGTATAATCTAGGTGAAATGGATAAATTCCCAGAAATTCACACATATTAGCAAAATTGACTCAAGAAACAGAAAAGTTGAACAGACTTATAACTAATAAAAAGATTTAATCAGTAATCAAAAGCCTCTGATTATCACACAGGCACTCCTACTTCCCATCTGCACCTTTTATAAAGAAGAACCATGTTTTTAAAAGATTTTATTTATTTATTTCTAGAGAGAGGGGAAGGGAGGAAGAAACAGGAGAGAAACATCAATGTGTGGTTGCCTCTCGAATGTGCCCCCAGCTGGGGACCTGGCCCACAATCCAGGCATGTGCCCTGACTGGGAATCGAACCAGTGACCCTTTGGTTCACAGGCCTGTGCTCAATCCACTGAGCCACACCAGCCAGGGCAAGAAGTATCATTTTTTTTTAATGAAAAAATCTATAAATAGTTTGGGGTTCAGGTTTCAGACTGAAGCAACACTGGAGTTGGATATGGTTTGTTTTAATCCCTCTCCTCACAAGCTTTTGGATCATCTCAAGGGCACTATTTTGTCTTTCCAGTAGTCTCCTGGTATTACCATTTCCACTCTAGAAAAATTCTCTCTAAGGCAAAGGGCAAGTAAATGTATGTGTACTCAATTGGACTTAGCTGATAGTGCATATTTTTTCCTATGAATGTTTGCATGTTGATAGAGGCCAAAGCCTTGGCCAACAGAATGAATCCCTAAGTGGCCTGGTATTCAAGGCCATTCCCTGCTTCCTCTGGCCTGTCTTCTATCTCACTATCCCACCCCTCCCAAACAAGCTGAGGTGCAGAAACAGTCTCTTGCTCTTCTGGCTAAATGGATGTACTGGCTGTGTTTCTCTGTGTGCCTCATACATGCTCAGGTTTCCCAAGATTTCCTTTCATTTGGAAGTCTTCTTACCTATCTACTCAACTCTTACACATCCTTCGGGGCCACCTAAATCCCACATGTCCCCTGAATTCTTCTTTCATTTATGCATTAATTCAATGACTATTTTTTGAACACTGTTCCAAGTACAGGAGATATAGTGTTGGTGGAAACACACATGGGCCCTGACTTCATGGAGCTTAGTTGATTGGAAAAGACACAAAACAAGTAAATAAGTAATGACAAACTGTGATATGTGCATTGAAAGAAAAAAACAAGGTGCAGTGAGAGACAATACTGAGGTCAGAGTAAAGAGCTTCTTTGAGTAGCCCAACTGTCTCTGACCACTCCCTAATTTGAGCCCCTAAAGCTTTACTGTGTGAACCATTTAGATACTCAAATATATATTTAGCATTATTTACGTGTCAAACCCTGTGCAATCATCATACAAAATACCACTGATTGAGCAATCACTGTATGGTAGGCACCGAGCTGTGCACTTTATATATGACCTCACTTTTAATTCTTAAAATGACTCTATGAGATAAGTATTAGTATTATTTGCATTGTATAGATGAGATGACTGAATCACAGAATGGGTTAGTTACTTTCCCAAGGCCATTCATTTAGTTAGCGACAAAGCTAGGTCTCAAACTCAGGTTGTGTGCATACTGAGTTCACCTACTTAACCACAGTACTGTTCTCTGTAAGATATGTGCAAATGTGTGTGTGTGTGTGTGTGTGTGTGTGTGTGTGTGTGTGTGTCTTTATTTGGGGAGGGTATGTAGTTGAAGAGATGGGCCTAGCTGGGGAGTCTGCCATGCATGCAGTGAACATACCATGCCTTACCCCAGTTTTCCCCTTGGTGCCCAAGAGGAAGGGAAAGAAATAAAATCTGTTGGTAACAAGGGAGAGGGGTGCAGGGGCAATAGGGTTTCACAAGATAAAACCACAGTATATGACCTGGATCTTGGCTGAATTTGGAATTTTTCTGTGGAGAAGAGGAAGAGAGTGAGAGGCCTTGAGAATATCCTGTCCTAAGGCACAGGGATGGAAAGAACATGATGCATTTGAAGAGTGGGTAGGCTGTTCTTGACCCTGCCTGGGGCCAGAGTGAGGGCAGGAGAAGGGGGAGGCCAGGCTATGCTAACTTTTCTTCCTTCCATTTTTGGAAATAACATATCCTCTTCTGCTTGGGAAGGTGTCCATTTCTTTATTCTGAAGGCAAACTCTGGTATTGAGGCGGCATGGAGATAGGGGGTCACAAGCCACCTCTCTGCTTTCCAGAGAGTGAAAGATGGTAATTTCAGGAAGCATGATAAAACTGTTAAGGTCACATTTAATCTCCTGTGTATTGCGAGAGTTGAGTCATGGTTCTCTTTGGTCTGGAACAGTATAAAAATTGAAACTTCATCCACACGCTAGGAAATGAAAACTTAACACAAGCAGACAGTTTGTGCTCTCCTCCAGTTCTTGGGAATCCTTTCAGTGACTTTATCCTAGAGCAGGGCTGTCAAACTCATTTTCACCGGGGGCCACATCAGCCTCACAGTTGCCTTCAAAGGGCTGAATGTAATTTCAACTCCTTAACAGTTAAGGAGTAGTTACATTTATACAGTCCTAAAATTATTTTGGCCAGATATAATTTAGAACCAGAGCTAATGAGACATATGAACTGAGAAGAGTAGCCAGGATCTAGTAAATGCTGAGACCAGGATTGAGAATCAATGGTATACTTCCAGAGGCCAAGAAAAGACGGGCAGGAAGGAAGATTGTGTGGCAGGTTCAGTTTCAAGTTTATACAAGCTGATTTCCATGGAGGAAGAAGCTGGTGATTTGGAGGATATTTATGCTTGCCCTACATTAAGAAACAAACCAAGGGAAATTGGACTTATTTTGGTGACTGTTTAGGAACTTTTCTTAAGCTCATAATGGTTAAAATAACCCCAGGGGTTTGACCTCAGAAGTTGTCTGTGTTTAAGAGTGTTAGGAACAGGAAAACTTCTTTACCCCCATCAAATGGACAGGCTACAGGCTAGGAAATGAAAACTTACCATAAGCAGTCAGTCTGTGCTCTCTTTCAGTTCTTGGAGATCCTTTCAGTGACTTTATCCTAGACTAGGGGTGTCGAATTCATTTTCACCGGGAGCCACATCAGCCTCGCAGATGGACAGACAGGTCCATCTATAAACCATAAGATGGCCAAGTTGGAAGGACCCTTAGATAACAACTATTCACACCACTCCCCCTCATTTTACAAAGGACATGTAACAGAAAGGGGGTGGGGGGTTGGGGGTGAGGCATGATTTAACCCAGGTCATGCATTGAGTTAGTAGCAGAGCCATGTCTGGGGCCTGCAGCCTTTGCAAATACAGCTTTGCATTGGTTCTGTAGGTTTTTGGAGCAGACCCCAGTATTGGCAGCAGTGTCAAAATAAACATTTGCTGAGCTGAATTTCATATAGCCCTGAGGGGAAATTTCCACTGCTGTGTGGATGAGGATGTGTGCTGAACCATGCATTAAAAGCAACCTTAATGGCACATTCAAAACAGGGAGGTGACTCAAATGTTGTCCAGATGTCGAGGAAAAATATGTTCATGCCTAGAATCTTGGGGAAATGGGATAAGCACAGTTTATCCTTGTGTCAAGATTCCTTTGCTGTACTATCAAGGTCAATGAAGCCAGAAGTTATCTTAAGTATATGCACTAATCACTTTTATGGGATTTGTTGGGCTTTCAGTTTTCCTTTGATGGGTTTCATTTAAATCTTTTCAAAACCCTCATCATCAGAGTAAACAGCCCTCCACCTACCCATCCTTATCCCATCCCTAAGGTTTCTTAGTTTTAGCAAAGGAGAACTTAGAAAACATACAAGCAATGGCTAAGGATTAATGTAGTAATACCAACTCTTAAGAAAGATTTTACAGTGAAAATACAGCCACCCCTCAGTGTAAACATTTATATGGGCTCCATGTGAGACATGAATGCAGAAATCTCCCTGATCATTTGAAAAATAACAGCTTTATTGAGCTACAACTCACAGGTAACACTTATTCCTTTAAAGCATACAATTCAGTGGTTTTTAGGATATTCACAGAGCTGTTCAACCATCACCACTATCTAATTCTGGAACATTTCATTACTCCAGAAGGAAAGCCTGTACCCATTAGCAGTCACTCTCTATTTCCTCCTCCCCCTGCTCCTGGCAATCACTAATCTGCTTTCTGTCTCTATGGATTTGTCTATTCTGGTTATTTCAGATAAATGGAATCGGACAACATGTAGCCTCTCTGATTTCTACATCATGTCCCAGTAACAAGTCCTCTATATTAACTCTGAGCACTTTTGTCTGCGTCATCTTCTAGGCAACAAGTATAAGAGATGATACCACTCAGGCCATCATGATGGGAGAGTTAGGAATGTATCCACAGTAATAAGGACCTGAAATTGGGTATTATGAAGGGCTTCTTTCTCTCCCCTAATTCAGGGAGAACTGGGACAGTGGAATTGTGGTGCTGAGCCCAGGACCAGTACTACAGTATGGTATAGGTGAGAGCTCCCAAATCTACTTCCACAACCTGTCAGGTATAGTCTCAGGTCCATTCCTCACCCGGTTCAGACTGTTAGGCAAATAGAGCTGCTCAGGACATTTGTTACCAGGCAACACAAAGGAACACAAGCCTAAGATATGCTCAATGGCAAAAGTATCACGTTCCTCATCCTCATCACCATGGCGATCAGACAGTCTCTAATCTCAAGTCAACAACGAAAGCCACGGTCTGCTTCTCTCTCGCCTTTTAGGCAGATTTCTTCTGTTGAAAACACTGGAGGATCAGAAAAGTGGAGATCTGGCCCTGTGTGATCTGCTCTCTCAGGGTTCCCTAACAATATGCAGCCTTTTCAGTTGCGTTCCTTCCATTTACAGGAATCAGTCTGAAGCTACCTACTCCAGTGGAGGGTTTCACTTCACTTAGATGTCTTACTGTCCCAAGGACACAGCTAATATGTACCACCCTATTTTACCCTCCAAACTTAACTCCCCTCCCTTGTTCTTTTAAAGGCAGTATCATAGCTCCAATTGTCCTGGCTGGCAGCCCTCTGGTCGCCTTTAACTGACTGCTTTCCTCTATCCGTACCAAGGCACCAGGTCTCTGAATCTGTCACCTTGATGACAATCCTTACTGGCTGGCCTCTTTGCCTGTAGTCCAGCCTCCAAACTGCTCTTATATGAATCCTGCCAAACATTAATTTTATGATGTCATGGTCAATCTCATGAACTGTCAAAGATCCCTTATCCCCTTTCCTACCCTAGTGGTGAATGGGGAAGCTCAATCCCAAGGATTCAGCATCAGCTTCCACGCGTAGGTAATGCCCCCATCTGGTCCCCTGTCCCCTCACTGCTCACATACCTTACAGCTTCTGAACCTAACCATCAGTAGTCCTTCTAACACACACCCCTACCCCTCCGCACAATTTTTATGGGCCCAAATTTTGTGTAGTTGTTCCTACAAAAAAGTATAATCAATCCACTTTTTGAACACCCATTGCATACCAGGTGCTGCAGTTTCATTATCTCATCTAGTCCTCCAAATAAATCCATTGTAGCAAATGGTTATCCTTATATTACAGTGGAAAAAAGTGGACCTCAGAGAGGTTACAAGAATTCATCAAGCAACCAGAGCTGACATTTGAGCCTAGATCTACTCTGACGTGTGAGACATTTACACCAGGTAACTGAAGATCAACAGTATTGAGTTTAAACTTCTTCTGGCATTCAAGGCTTTCCATAAAGAAGTCCCACAAATCCCCTATGTACCCCACACCTGCCAGCCATTTATTTTATATGGGCAGTCTTGTGTCCCTAATTCATTAAGAAATTTCCTTAGAGCAATGACAAAGGCTTTACTTTACTTGGGGTCCCTCACAGGGCCTATAGCAGGGTGCAAAGCATTAGTTCTTATTGGCTAGATTCAAATTGCTTAAAGTGCAGTCCAAGCAATAGCAACCTTACAGAGCAGTGCTTTGCAAAGGAAAGACTTGTTTTTGTGACTTCTCATCACAAGTGAAGAGCAAGCATTTCTGTGTTTGCAAGAACAAACTCTAGAAATGCTGAAAAAAAAATACCAATCCAAATTTGCAGAGGACATAATAAAGAATAAAGCAAAGTGTCAAGGAAGGACCTAGAAAAACTGGATAGTGTTGGCTTCCAGTAAGGGAACCTAGATGGGAATAGACATGAAGGCTTTTCCCTGAATACCTTTTTGTACATTTTGAATTTTGAACCATGGAGATATCCTCAACAATTTTTAAAATAAATTAAAAATTTAAAAATTTAAAAATTTAAAAGAAAACCTGCATAAGCTGAGTGAGATATAGGATGGTATGGATTTCAGCTCTTGTCCTGAAATAGTTTCATTCACAATACACTATAATATGGAGCCTATTGTGCCTTATCTGGCTCCAAGGTCTGAGGCCAGCACCCTAAGGCAGTGGTCCCCGACCTTTTTGGCACCAGGGACCGGTTTCATGGAAGTCAATTTTTCCACAAACTGAGGTTGGGAGGCTGGTTTTGGGATGATTCAAGTGCATTACATTCAAGCTCACCTCCTGGTTCCTAACAGGGCTGGACAGTACCGGTCCATGGCCTAGAGATTGGGAACCCCTGCCCTAAGGTACAAGTTATGTCTTAAACATTCCAGGGCATCTTAACATCCAACTGCTTCCCTCAGCTTGACCAGAGAGTCTTTGTTTATCCTTCATGGCCAGTAGAGCACAGAAGTCAATATGTGGTGAAAATACACATATGTGGGCAGGGATCTGATGCAATAGCCACTGAATCTGCAGAAAGGTGGATTCTTCTGTCACCTTCAGAGGTACCTCCTAGGCCCAGGAGCTAGAGCTACTTGAGTACAACTACTTGTATTACTTGGGCCTGAGCAGGAAGCCTCCTGTTTGGGACAACAATTATTAAATAATCTGGACATGGCAAAAGGATCAATGCAGATCAGGCCCTCAATCTGACTTAACCTCAGTCCATGGAATCTTCCTGAGAAAATGCTCAGTCAGCTGACAGGTGAGATGGAGCAGGAGAGCCAAGTCAATTTTTTTGTTCCCTTTGCTTGATAAAACAATCACAAGATGGTCTTGATTGAGAAAGCCAGTTAAAGGGTATAAAATAAGCAACATCATAAAATGATTTAAGATGCATTTTAGGGCCCAATATACTGCCCCAATAGGACAAACAAAAGTTACTTCAACAGGGATTCAATGCCCCTACCAAATGCTCTTTTTCTCCTGTCACACCCTAAGCCTGATATACTTGTAAGTTCTAAGTTCATTTGCTGCTGCAACCAGATTCAAATTTGCAGCATCCTTTCACCCTTGAAACTAACTCTTTATATCTTACTTTGCACAAATCTGAAGTCATAGAAAGTATCCTAGTCATCATGATCTGTTTCTAGACATAGTGATACCTAAAAAATCAATGGATTTTGCAACTTGAATATAGCCCACATGGCTAGAGACTGGACGTACAAATCAATGAGATCAAATGTGGGCTGAAGGGCATAGAACCAGGAGGGAGAATCATTCTTTGGTGATCAAGTGCTAGGTAAATAGCTAGTGCAACAGCCTTACTGTTTGCCTATTGTCTTTTTTTTTAATTGTGGTAAAATACATTTAACATAAAATTTACCATCTTAACCATTTAACTGCATAGTTCAGTGGTACTAAATATATTCACATTGATGTGCAACCATCACTATCATCCATTCCCATAACTTTTTATTTTATAATACTGAAACTCTGTATCCATTAAACAATAACTCTCTATTTCCCATCCCTCTAGCCCCTGGCAACCACCATCTACTTTCTATCTTTTTAAAAGTATTTTATTGATTATGCTATGACAGTTGTCCCATTTTTTCTCCCTTTTATTCCCCTCCAACCTGCACCACCCCACCCTCCAGCAATCACCTACTCCCTTACTTCATGTCCATGGGTCATACATATAAGTTCTTTAGCTTCTAAAATTCCTGTATTATTCTTTTTTTTAAAAAGATTTTATTTATTTATTTCTAGAGAGGCAAGGGAGAGGGAGAGAGAGAGAAACATCAATGTGCGGTTGCTGGGGATCATGGCCTGCAACCCAGGCATGTGCCCTGACTGGGAATCGAACCTGCGATGCCTGGTTCGCAGCCCGCGCTCAATCCACTGAGCTACACCAGCCAGGGCCTGTATTATTCTTAACCTCTTCCTGTGTATTTTGTACCTACCATTTATGCTTCTTATTCCCTGTGCCTTTTCCCCCATTCTCCCACCTCCCCCTCCTCACCGATAACCATCCATGTGATCTCCATTTCTGTGATTCTGTTCCTGTTTTAGTTGTTTACTTAGTTTGTTTTTCATTTTGTTTTTAGGTCCAGTTGTTGATAGTTGTGAGTTTGTTGTCATTTTACTGTTCATAGTTTTGATCTTCTTTTTCTTAGATGAGTCCCTTTAACATTTCATATAATAAGGGCTTGGTGATGATGAACTCCTTGAACTTGACCTTATCTGGGAAGCACTTTATGTGCCCTTCCATTCTAAATGACAGCTTTGCTGGGTAGAGTAATCTTGGGTGAAGGCCCTTGCCTTTCATGGTTTTGAATACTTCTTTCCAGCCCCTTCTTGCCTGCAAGGTCTCTTTTGAGAAATCAGGTGGCAGTCTTATGGGAACTCCTTTGAAGGTAACTGTCTCCTTTGCTCTTGATGCTTTGAAGATCTTCTCCTTATCTTTAATCTCGAGTAATGTAATTATGATGTGTCTTGGTGTATGCTTTCTTGAGTCCAACTTCTTTGGGACTCTCTGAGCTTCCTGGACTTCCTGGAAATCTATTTCCTTTGCCAGACTGGGGAAGTTCTCCATTATTTGTTCAAATAAGTTTTCAATTTGTTGCTCTTCCTCTTCTCCTTCTGGCACCCCTATGAATCGGATGTTGGAATGTTCAAAGTTGTCATGGAGGTTCCTAATCCTTGCTTCATTTTTCTGAATTCTTGTTTCTTCATTCTGTTCCAGTTGAATGTTTATTTCTACCTTCTGGTCCAAACTATTGATTTGAGTCCCAGTTTCCTCCCCTTCACTGTTGGTTCCCTGTATATTTTTCTTTATTTCACTTTGCATAGCCTTCACTTTTTCTTCTATTTTGTGAGCATACTGAACCATTTCTGTGAGCATCCTGATTGCCAATGTTTTGAACTGTGCATCTGATAGTTTGGCTATCTCTTCATTCCTTAGATCTATTTTTTTTGAGATTTGATCTACTCTTTCATTTGGGTCATATTCCTTTGTCTTGTCATAGCTATTATGTAGTAAGGGGCAGAGCCTTAGGCACTCACCAGGGCGGGGCAACCCATGTCACTGCATTGTGGCACTGTATGTGGGGAAGGGGTCAAAGAGGGAATAATGCCACTTGTCTGGCTCTTGACTGGCTTTCAGTCGCTTCCTCTGCTACCTACAAGTAAATTGGGCCCTTCTGGTGCTGATTCCAAGGTGGATGGGCTTGTGTACCTTCTAGGACCCTGTGGGTCTCTCCAACAAACTCTCCTGTGAGGCTGGGAGTTTCTCTTACCCCTGCAACCCCCACAGGTTTTTTACAGCTAGAGGTTTTGAGGCTTTCTTTTCCCATGCTGGAATGCTGTGTTGCTCAGTCTTTCTTGCTCCACGGTTGTTCCTCCTGGTTTATCTGCACTCAAGTGTGGGACTGCCATCCACCACCTTGCCATGTGTCCTCTCTGCCTCGGCTGCCCATCTCCACCCCTCTTACCAGTCTGAATGAATATTTCTTCTTTAACTCCTTGGTTGTTGGGCTTTCATACAGTTCAATTTTCTGGCATTTCCGGTTGTTGTTGTTTTTTTTATTTTAAATTTGTTGTTGTCAATTTTTTGGTTGTTCAAGGAGACAAAGTGTATCGACCTATGTCCCAATCTTGGCTGGAATTCCACCATCTACTTTCTGTCTTTATGATTTTTTTTCAATTTTCAATTTTATTGTACTTTTCTTTAAGATTTTATTTATTTTTAGAGAGGGAAGGGAGGGAGAAAGAGAGAGAGAGAGAAACATCAACGTACGGTTGCTGGGGGCCGTGGCCTGCAACCCAGGCATGTGTCCTGACTGGGAATCGAACCTGCAATGTTTTGGTTCGCAGCCCACTCTCAATCCACTGAGCTATGCCAGCCAGGCCATCTTTATGATTTTTTAATAGTCTACCTCATATAAGTGGAATCATACACAGTCTTTGTCTTTTTATGACTGTCTCATTTCACTTAGCATAATGTTCTTAAGATTCATCTATGTTGTAGCATATTACAGAATTTCCTTTCCTTTTTTTTAAAGATTTTATTTATTTATTTTTAGAGAGGGAAGGGAGGGGGAAAGAGAGAGAGAAACATCAATGTTCGGTTGCTGGGGGCTGTGGCCTGCAACCCAGGCATGTGTCCTGACTGGGAATCGAACCTGCGATGCTTTGGTTCACAGCCCGCGCTCAATCCACTGAGCTACACCAGCCAGGGCAGAATTTCCTTTCTTTTTAAGGCTGAATAATATTTCACTGTATGTATATGTCACATTTTTCCTATCTATTTATCCATCAATGAACACTCAGGTTGCTTCCATGTTTTAACTATCATGAATAATACTACTATGAACATGGGTGTTCAAATATCTTTTCAAGACCCTGCTTTCAGTTCTTTTGGGTATATACCCAGAAGTAGAATTACTGGATCATACAGTAATTTTATTTTTATTTTTTTGAGGAATCACTATACTGTTTTCCACCATGGTTGCACCTTTTTACATCCCCACCAACAGTGTGCAAGGGTTCCAATTTCTCCACATCCTCACCAAAACCCGTTTTCTGGTTTTTTTTTGATGGTAGCTATCTTAATGGGTGTGAAGTGGTTTCTCATTGTGGCTTTGATTTGCATTTCCCTAATTATTAGTGATTTAATGCATTTTTCATGTGGTTGTTGGTCATTTGTATATCTTCTCTTTGTAAAGATTTTACTTATTTATTTTTAGAGGAAGAGGAAGGAAAAGAGAAAAAGGGAGAGAAACATCAATTGTTTGTCTTGTGTACACATTCCAACCAGGGACCAAACCCACAACTCAGCCATGTGCTTTGACTGGGAATCAAAGTGGTAACCCCTTGCTTTGCTGAATGATGCCCAACCAACTGAGCCACACTGCTCAGGATCATTTGTATATCTTCTTTGAGGGAATGGCTATTCAAGTTATCTGCCTATTTTTGAATTCGGTTTGTTGTTGTTGAGCTTTATGAATTTTCTATATATTCTGGACATTAATAAATTATCAGATACATGATTTGCAAATATTTTCTTCCATTCTGTGGCTTACCTTTTCACTTTGTTGATAGCATCTTTTGATGCACAAAACTTTTAAATCTTCATTGAGTCTACTTTGTCTATTTTTTCTTTTCTCACCCATGCCTTTGGTGTCATATCTAAGAAACCATCACCAAATACAGGTCATGAAGCTTTTGTCTTATGTTTTCTTCTAAGAGGTTTATTTTCTTAGGTCTTACATTTAAGTACTTGACAATTTTGAGTTATTTTTTTGTACATGGTGTTAGGTAAAGTTCCAAATTTATTCTTTTTGCATGTGAACATCCAGTTTTCCCAGCACCATTTGCTGGAAAGACTGTTTTTCCCCCCTTTGAGTCATTTTGACACCCTTGTCAAAAAGCATTTGAGCCTTTAAGTGAGGGTTTATTTCTGAGCTCTCTATTCTATTCCATTGGTGTATGTGTCTGTCTTTATGCCAATGCCACACTCTTGTAGTTACTCTGGCTTTGTAATAAGTTTTTAAATCAGGAATTATGAGTCTTCCAGTCTTGTTTTTCTTTTTCAATATTGTTTTGGCTATTTTGGGTTCCTTAATATTCTGCCTATTTTGCCATTGGATATAACCATAAGAAATCATCTTGGCCACTCAAAAATATAGAGGAATTCCCTTGGGGTCAGAAAGAATGGCAGCTTTCTATCACCTGAAGGTAAAGAGAATCTATAAGTTGCCACTTCTTCTAATTCAGAAGTTCTTAGAGTGGGGCCTAAAGACTACTCCTCAGGGATTGCAAACACCTCAAAACTAAAGGCATAAGTATGAGTCCCTCCCAAAGTCATTTTTTTTCCCCTGAGGAGAAAATCCACAACTATTTTATAAAATTCTCAGAAGACTCTGGGACCCACTGATAGTTAAGAACCACTGCCTTTGACTGCTTTGTCTTCTGGTCTTCTCCCCTTCCTGTACCTGGCCCCCTTGGGAACCTATACCTGTACTCAAACCATAGTTTGGGAGGAGGGAAGGGAAATGAGGAATGGGAGAGCTGGACAGTGCTTGGAGTTCTTCATGCACCTCTCCCATTTCCTCACACTTTCACCTAGAGAAAACGGTAGCAGGAAATGTGAGACTGGGGGCTTGTGGAGCCCCTGCTTAGATAGGAGGAGAGGGCAGTGTGCTTCTTGACTCTGGAACAAACAAACAGAACATAATAGGAGGAACTCGTGACCCATACTGCTGCTGCTTCAGGGAAGAAAGGGAGGGAAATGCTGTCTTTGATCCTTTGGCTTTGATCTTCCAGGCGATCTGTACTCTGGAGTACTGTGCCCAGATGAGCATGGGCATTGGGCTTGGCAGGACCATTATGAGGTGAAGGTCCATGCCAGACCAGGCAAGTTGAGGAACATCAAGGTTTTCTTCATTTCCACATGCCCTGGAGCTGCCAGCATTCTGAGGACTTTCACACCAGGTTCCCACAGGCTTACAGAGTCAGGGGTGGGCCTTGGGCAAAATTGTAATAGGAACAATTGTAATAGAAACTTAAGTGTAATGCTTCACTAGCTTGTGCCCCCTTTCCCGAATCAAAACTGTCTTTCAGGCCAATTAATCTTAACAGCCTGCTCTGTGGGTGGAAAGACTTCATTAGCTAAATGTATCTAATCCCAGGTATTTGGTCACAGGGAACATGGAGTTTTAGATCAGTGAAAGCCCTCCTTTTCTGTACCTGTGTGGGAGAGACTTGGGGTCAGGGTGTCTTTTTCCTGTTGCCCTTTAAATTAGACTTTCATCATTGCTTATTCAGTCCCCAGAGCAGTGGGTAGGTCTCAAGTGAAGGCTTTATTTTGCCAAATCTGGTTGAAAATGTAGATGCCTGAGATAAAATCAGCAAAGGTATAGAACTCAACAACAACATCATCCAGCTATGCCTAATCGATATTTTTAGGATGCCACTCCAACAAAATACACATTTTTTTCAAGGGTACATAGAACAGTCACCAAGATGGTCCATATCCAAGATTATAAAACAAACCTTGCCCCAGCTGGTGTGGCTCAGTGGATTGAGTGCTGGCCTGCAAACCAAGGGGTTGTTGGTTTGATTCCCAGTCAGGGCACATGGCTGATTTGTGAACCAGTTCCCCAATTGTGGGTGTGCAAGAGGCAACCACACATTGATGTTTCTCTCTCTGCTTTTCTCCCTCTCTTCCCCTCTCTCTAAAAATAAATAGAATCTTAAAAATAAAGAAGAGCAGACCTTTAGTAAATAGAAATTTGTATTGGCATATAGGTGGGTGGAAAATGTTATTGTAGATAATCTCTTGTGGGCAAGGCCTCTAATTCAAATTCCTCTAGGCAGTTAAGTTTGGGGGGGGGACAAAAGTTGCTCCTGAGCCTGCAGCTAAAGATGTTTAGCTCAAAGCAATCTGCATACCACAGGAGTACATCTTGGGGTGACTTGTTCTGGACCCACACAACTATAACCCTTCAAGAGCAGGAATGCTCTTCTTAGCTTGGCATAAACAGCCCTTCATGAGCAAGATCTTATATTTTATCTCTCCTCCCCTAAAGCTGAGGAAATACTCAACAACTTGGGGTTACCATTATTCTCCGCACACAAGCCATGCTAGTCCATCCATCTCTTCTAGATTACTCTCTGACCTTAGCCTAGCACAGACTAGCCCATCCCAGCCCAGCACAGTCCAGCCTAGTTTAGCCTTTGCCTTGCTAATTTCTATTCTTTTTATAACTGAGCTCAAATATCACCTCTGGTGCCCCCTCTCTGACTTCCCAAGCTCAACCAGGTGCCCCTTTTGGGAAGCCCACAGTATCCTTGGGCTTTTCTTTCTCAGACTTCTAGTCAGACTGTGTTGGGATTGTCTGTTATTTGTCTGCCTGAGCTGTCTGTCTCTTCAACCCAGGACCAACACAGAGCAGGTGCCTAGTACTGAGTACTTAGACAGCTGGGATGCAAGGGTCTTGCCTACAATTGTCAGGCAAAGAGAGTTAAGCAAAACTCACTTCTGGAAATCCCTCAAAGGCCAAGGGGACAGTAATAGATACCCAGAAATCCTCCTCCACTGCAATAGGTTTGGGGGGGTCGTTCTGAGCCTCATTCCTTCTACTGCTCTTTAGTTTGAGGTGGCCCTTTTACCTGTGTGGGGGCATCAATAGGCTTAGTGTCAAGACTTCAGATGACACTCCATTATCTATTTTAAGTGAGTAAGGAGGGGAGGCAAAAGAGTATAGAAGGGCAAGCCATTTAGCAAAACAGTGGGCTTAGAACAGTGATTCTCACCTGGACAATTTTACCCCCCAGGAACATTTGCCAAAGTCTGGAGACAATTTTGATTGTCACATAGGTGTGTGGAGAGGGGGTGTGCCACTGGCATCTAGTAGATAGAGGGCAAGGATGCTGCTAAACATCTTATAGTATGCAAGACAGACTCCCCCAATCCCCAAAGAATTGTCTGGCCCCCAAATATCAAAAATGCAAGGTAGAGAAATGCTGGATTAGAGAGGAGTGAGCTATGGGACTCAGAGCTGCCCCAGTAGTGAAGAGTTATGAAATTACTTGTTTGCCAAAATGGCCTGAATGACTGTATTGAATCCTGTGCCTTTGCCCCATGAATGAACTGAAGAACCCCAAACATATGTGATGGGTTGTTGGTCTCACTGTTTCTAAATAATTAGCAGCTGAAGGCCTATTAGTAAGAAGTATGAGTCATAGGCTGTTTAAAAATAAGTTATTTTCACTTTGGCTGGTGTGGCTCAGTGGACTGAGCCCTGGTCTGTGAACTGAAGGCTCACCAGTTTGATTCCCAGTCAGGGCACACGCCTGGGTTGTGGGCAGGCCCTCAGTAGGGGGTGTGTGAGAGGCAACCACACATTGATGTTTCTCTCCCTCTCTTTTTCCCTCCCTTTCCCGCTCTCTAAAAATAAATAAAATCTTAAAAAATAAGTTATTTTCAAGTAAAACAGCAACTTCAACTAATGCCTAACAGAATGCAACTAAGTAGAGTTTCCCTCAATCTCTGTTAATGAATCAATAAGATAATTAGCACACAATTAGGATGCAAATGATGGTGCTTCTAAACTAGTTGAACTAGTTCCAGTTATTTTGATTCAGATGATTAATTTTCATAGCTTACTCTTTTTGTGTAGCTGAAGCAAAGTTAAACTTCAGCCACTTGTGCTCCTCACATGTAGTGAATTATGGCTGTTTCCATTAATGAGATTTTGCTGTTTTTCAGAGGTCCAACCAAGGCTTCATTTTAATGTTAAATGACAAGTTTAAAACTAAGACCAAATCATGTAGGAAAAAACTACATGTGTGAGATACCCTTATGTCTGTTTATATATTTCTATCACACACACACACGTGCACATGCACAGACACTCAATTCACTCCAGCAGCTAGGAAGAAAGGAATAATCAAACTATCAGGAGCCATAGCTACTTCAAGAAGACAGTAGAAAGTGCTAGTGGGATTTGGACTCTAGGTTGGATGATATTAAGAAGCAGAGCCAATTTTATGACTGGGTATTTCAATAAATCTTATCTGGAAGGAGGGTAGATTACAGCCAGGCCAAAGCTATAGGTGGTAAAGAAGCAGCAGCTACTCATATTAGCCAGGAGAGGGCGATGTTTGGTCATTTCTGTGCTTTGGACACTTCACATTTTGTCTGAGTTCAGATACGATTAACGAGTGGTCTTGTTTTTAACTTGGTCCACAACTATCACAGAGAGACCTTGTCTGATGTTGATTTTCGTGAAACTGTTTATGTTCAACAAGAGAAGACCAATGATGAGTTGTGAGTGCAGGGCCAGCTGCTAGCCACACCAAGACCTAACTGATAGTGCCAGGCCAACTCCTGGATAGTAAGGGATGCTTCTCTCTTTGTCTTTTATAATATTATATTATATTATATTATATTATATTATATTATATTATATTATACTATACTATACTATACTATACTATATTCTGTATATACATCCACATTCCCATAACCCAGAGTCAACTGTTATTAACTTAGTGTTCTTTGTTCTAAAGATTTTATTTATTTTAGAGAAAGGGAGAGAGAGAAAGGGAGAGAAACATCAATGTGTGGTTGCCTCTCCTACGCCCCCCACTGGGGCTCTGGCCTGCAACCCAGACATGTGCCCTGACTGGGAATCAAACTGGTGACCTTTTGGTTTGCAGGCTGGCACTCAATCCACTGAGCCACACCAGCCAGGGCTAACTTAGTGTTCTTACTTGTAGTCATTTCCTTAGTCCTCGGGTTTTCATTTGTTGGTTTTCTTTGCATAAAGACTTTAAGCCTGGCCTTAGCCAGTGTGGCTCAGTTGTTGGAATGTCATCCCATACACCAAAAGGTTGTGGGTTTGATTTCTGGTCAGGGAACATACCTAGGTTTTGGGTTCCACCCCAAGTCAAGGCACATTTATGGGCAACCAGTTGATGTTTCTCTCTCACATTGGTTTTCTTTCTCTCTCTCTCACTTCCTCTCTCTCTAAAACTAATAAACGTATTTTTAATTAAAAAGACTTTAAGCCTACCCTTTGTCTACCTTCACAGACACTGACTTTTCCCTCTGATTCATCCACAAAGTTAGTAACCACTAGCACACCATCATCATTCAGCCCTGCCCTCATCCCAGCCTTGTCTTTCTCCCTTCTAAGTTGCCCACCACTCTTCATCTCCACATTTATCAGAAGTTTTTTTCCTATTTGAGATTCACTTCGAATTCACTGTGAGAACACCATAGCATGCCTCTCCTGGGTGGGTTGAGGTGCATTTGAGCAGCTAAGGGAACCTAGCTGTTCTCTTCCCCACACAGGAAAACAGGGGGCCATGAGCTAAAGGGTGGATGGAAGTTCAAGCTTAGCAAATGAGGGAAATTATAGGCACGCTGAAAATATACTACTCAGATTTTAGGTCACCTAGGTTTCTGGGTGAGGGTTAGGGGATGCCCAACTTGATAAAGCAAGAAGTTTGAAACCAAACATGCACCAAAATGGGATTCTGATCACCCCCTGGCTCTTTATCTAATCTCTAATTTGCAGCCTGTCACCAAGGAAATGGGAGCCTAAAAGCTATGGGTGAGCAAGTTCTGGCTGGCTCCCAAGCATGGGGGGTGCTATCCAGAGAAGAGTCCTTTAGACTCTACCTCTGGGAAGCCTTCCCTGAGTCATTTACTGGATGAGGTCCTCTCTATTCTAGTCTGTTTCAAAGTGGTCCTTTGGGGTCAAACTAGATCTGGATTCTTAACCTGGCTATACAAAGTTTCTTGGTCTCTCTGAAGCTGTTTCTACATCTTTAAAGAGGTGCTAAAAATAGTATCTTCTAGGCTTGGCTAAGTTGGTTAGAGCATCATCCCAACATGCAAAGGCTGTGTGTTCGATCCCAGGTAGGGCGCATATAATGAATGCATAAATAAGTGGAACAACAAATTGATGTTTTTCTCTCTCTCCTGTCTCCTCTCTTTAAAATCAACAAATAGAAAACTTTAAAAATAGTACCTTCTTTGTAAGATTTGTTGTGAAATTTAGAGAAAATGTATGCATAGTTCCTGGCACATAGTAGGCACTTAAAACATGATAGCTGTCCTGGTTGGTGTAGCTCAGTGGATTCAGTGTGGGCTGCAAACCAAAGATTCCCAGTCAGGGCACATGCCTGGGTTGCAGGCCACGGCCCCCAGCAACCGCACATTGATGTTTCTCTCTCTCTCTTTCTCCCTCCCTTCCCTCTCTAAAATAAATAAATAAATAAAATCTTAAAACAATCTGTTTCTTTTTTTAAAATAACTTTTTAAAGATTTTATTTATTTATTTTTAGAGAGGGAAGGGAGGGAGAAAGAGAGAGAGAGAAACATCAATGTGCGGTTGCTGGGGGCCCTGGCCTGCAACCCAGGCATGTGCCCTGACTGGGAATCGAACCTGCGATGCGTTGGTTTGCAGCCTGAGCTCAATCCACTGAGCTACACCAGCCAGGGAAAATCTGTTTCTTTAAAAAAAAACATGATAGCTTATATCATCACCATCATCATCATTATCATCATCATTATATCATAATAGAAATGCTTGCTGTGCTCTACTGAACTGAGCTCTCAGTGGTGAGAAAGACAGGTGGGCAATGTGCCTTGACATCATCAGTTGTCCTTGAAGGCCACAAGGGAGAAGACTTCTCCCTCTTCTTACCCATATCCTCTATTCCCTTTTTCCCCCAACTGAGAGCTTTCATGGTTTCCCCCTATTAAAATCTATGCTTAGATAAGTGTTGTAAAAGGGAGTCTGGCCTTAAGCTGAAGGACTGAAAATCTAAGGGGGGTAACACCAAGCAACAACCAATAGATAGGAAAGAACTGGATGGGAAAGATTCACCCCTGTGTCCAACACCCTCTGAATCCCAACTCACTCCACACACAAGAAAAAAGTGTGGTTTTCATCAGAAGGAGTTATTAAAGAAGTAACATGGTCCCAGTAGGACACAGTCATTTCCACTGACATACCACCAAGGGAGCTTTCTATGCTAATACTTCCCTGACCTTCACTCCTCGAACTTTCAGTTAAAGGGTTAATGATCTGGCCTTGGCTGGCGTAGCTCAGTGGATTGAGAGCGGGCTGCGAACCAAAGCATCGCAGGTTCGATTCCCAGTCAGGGCACATGCCTGGGTTGCAGGCCACGGCCCCCAGCAACCGCACGTTGATGTTTCTCTCTTTCTCTCTCCTTTCCCTCTCTAAAAATAAATAAAATCTTTAAAAAAAGTTAATGATCTGTAAGCAAATTCATAAATACAGGTTGGTCTTTCAAAGTCCTTTAAAACTGCTTCTTATGTAATCCCAACTTCTTATTAGTCCATTTGGTACTTTTAATTTAACAACAAGCCTTTGTGGATTTCCTTACTCTCTCTTCCCTCCTTCTGTTTCCTCTATTTAACATAACCTAAGTCTCTCAGACTTATGAATGTTGCCCTAGCCACTGGCCCTTTTAGTTTCCTTCCTACAGGGAAACTGAAAACAGGGGGCAACATCTTGCTTGAACAATTGCTTCATTTCATCAAATGCTTTCTACACGCCTGGCACCATGTTTGGTCTCTTTGTTTTCAAATATTTATTTTTATCTTTTCTTGATTTTGTTTATTTATTTTTAGAGAGGGGAAAGAGAGGGACAGAAGGAGAGAAACATCAATGTGTGGCTGCCTCTCAAGTGCCCCCCACTGGGGACCTTGCCTGAAACCCAAGCATGTGCTCTGACTGAGAATCAAACCTGTGGCCCTTTGGTTCACAGGCCAGTGCTCACTCGACTGAACCACACCAGTTAGGGCTCAAGTTGTTTTTTTTTTTTTAATTTTGAAATAACTATAGATTCACAGGAAGTTGTAAAAATGAGAGTTCCTGTCTATTCTTCATCCAGTTCTTCCCACTGGCTAAATCTTATATTAATATAGTTCAGTATTGAAACCAAGTACAATTGACACTGGTACAATGTGTGTATGTACTTCTATGTCATTTTATCACATGTGTAATCACCACCATAATCATGATACAGAACTACTTTATCACCACAAAAATCTCCCTCAAACTCTCCTTATATAGTCACATCTACTCACCGCCCACCCCTAACCCCTGGAAACTACTAATCTGTTCTCCATCTCTATAATTTTGTCACTTGAAGAATGTTATAACATGGAATCATACAGTACATAACTTTTAGAGGTTGGTTTTTTCACTGAGCATAATGCCTTTGATATCTATCCAAGTCCTTGCATGTATTGATATTTTGATTCTTTTTTTCACTTAAGGAAAATGCTTTTGGTATGTCTAACAAGTCTATCAAGCCCTAGGCTCTGAAGATTTTCTCATATGTTCTCACCCTGGAATCTAGAGGATGAGACCAAATCATCCTTTCTCTGAAGCTCCATAGAAAATGCACCACCATGTCCTGTTGATTCTACTTCCTAAATGCATCTGGACTCTGTCCGCTGCTCTCCATATTCACCATGTCCCACTACTTGAAGCTTCTGTCATCATCTCCCACATGAACGACTCTAGCAGCTTTCCAACTGTCTTCCCATTTCCACTCTTGGCTTCCCCCTAAACCCATTGCAAACCTGATTCCATGTACTGTCAGAAGCCAATTAATGGATCCCCAATGCTCTTCAGCTGCAAGTAAAGTCCTTCTCATGGCCTATGAGGCCCCACCTATTTCCCAGAACTCATATTGAGTCTCTCTCTTTTAACTTTGATCAGCCCCAACCCTGGCCTGGTTTCTGTTCTTTGGAAGTGCCACATAATGTGGTCTCTGGGCTTTTGCTTGCTGTGTCCTCTGTAATACAGCACTTCTCTTTCTCCTGCCTCTCCACCTAGCCAAATTCTGCTCATCTTTCATGTTTCAGCTTTAAATGTCACCTCCTCAGGAAAGCCTTACCTGGCCCCTTCATTGATTGAGGGTCTCCTTATAATATTCTCTTTCAAAACATTGAACACAACAGTAATTAATTAATTGTTCATAAAATTAATTAAGTCCCTGTCACTTCCACTGATTAAACTTTAAGTTCTCCAAGAGGCCGTGGCTATCTAGTTCACACTTCAGTCTCCACCTCCCAGAAAAGTGTCAGTGTTTGTGTTTGCTCAGTGGATTCTTGAGCATACGAATGGAGGAACGTAGAACCAACTGCTCATAAGTTACTGTGATTTTAAAAAACGGAGAGGAACTTTATGGAGCTATTGGGAGGAAGGGATTACCAAATGACACACTGACTGAACAGCTGGATATTCCAGAGGCCTCACTGCAAACTCAGCCCCCTCTTTCTTCCCTCTTCAAACCTTCCTTTATGGATGAGAGGCCCTGTGAAGGGAGAAGGTTTTTATGAGGTGCTAGGGACCCATTTTTTGAGTCTTATACGTCTGCAAAATGTTGGCAGTTTCTTCAGGACACTTAGATTTCAGGTTTGGCAGCACTAACTGGAGAGCATCTGTGGATCTTTAAGAGGGAGGGTGTGGCTTCATAGTAATGAAGGCCTTTTTTTTTTAGAGAGAGGGGAAGGGAGGAAGAAAGAGAGAGAGAGGGAAACATTGATCAGCTGCCTCTTGTACACCCACCCGGGAACAAATCTGCAACCCAGGCATGTACCGTGACCAGGAATTGAACCAGTGGCCTTTCGCTTTGTGGGATGATGCCCAACCCACTGAGCCCCACTAATCAGGGCTGAATGCCAATTTTAACTACTCTATCTAATGAACCTCCCCTTCCTTTTTCTCCCCCATTAAGCTTTAAGCTCCGATAGGACAGAGTATCTGCCATGTTTACCACTGTATCTTTAGTGTCCAACCCATAATATGTACTTCATAAATGTTTATTAAGTGAAGGAATGGTTCATGAGTGAATGAATGAATGAACAAACAAATAAATGGTTAAGTTAGTTGCTGAAGGTTCCACAAGCTGCTTAGAAGCCAAAACTGACTGGCTGAGCATATGCTCTTGTCCTCATATCTCTTGCCTCATGTCTTCCCTGAGAGCTCTGTCACCTCATGCTAGACTGGAAGCAAATGTAGGGCAGCAGTAGTGGCCTCAGGGCACAGCACTGGGCCAGAAAGGAGGAGGTACTCAGTAAGGACTTGCCAAACGATTTGCTGACTGCTCGAGTCCCCCTTGCAAACTCTCCCCCTCCTCCTCCTCTATTCAAACCTTCCTGGCATCAGAGCTGCTCTCTGCTTTCCAAGTTGGCAACCTGCAAATGGATGAACTAATTCAAGCAAATGGCTTCTGTTACTCCCCCTTGCGAGCAGTATGTGCATTCTCACATTTCGCTTTTATCAGAGACGTGGTCTGGGCAGCCATGGAGAGTTGGGGCCCTTGGGGAAAGGGTCCCGAACCTGGGCAGGAGGCTGCTACCTCCTTGTCAGCCTGCCTTCCAAGGAATCCCTGACTTGGTTCTCTTCTGTCTCTGAGTGAGCATCCAAGTGCACTCTGAGCCTTTGGGAGAGGTAAGAAGAAAAGTTCCCTACCAACTCCACCCCTGGCCTCCCCTAAGAAGAGGCTGGAAGAAGGAAGGTCTTGGAGTGCCATCTATGAGAGGCACTAGGAGAGATCTAAACCCTAAAACTGGTTTCTCTGCCTTTATTTATTTTATTTTTAAAAAAGATTTTATTTATTTTTAGAGAGGGAAAACGGGGGAGAGAGGGAGAGAACATCAATGTGTGGTTGCCTCTTATGCACCCCCTACTGGGGACCTGACCTGCAACCCAGGCATGTGCCCTGACTGAGAATCAAACGAGCAACCCTTTGGTGGCTGGCACTCAGGCCACAGAACCACACCATCCAGGTCTGGTTTTTCTGCCTTTAAATAAGTCACTGAAAGCTCGGAGCTGGAAGGGAGGGAAGCCATCTCTCAGTGCAGCACCCCATGGAGATTTTCAAGGCCTGTTGTGACAGCAGCTTCTTCAGATAGAAAGTTGTGTGGAAAGATATGGTGAGGCCTGGCCACAATTCCCTCGGGAGAGGATCCAGGTCGGAGCAAAGAAGAACTGCATTTTCCTCATCTTAGCTTTTCCATTTGGACATCCTCAATGCTATGGAAAGGTCTGGCCCATGAGTCTGCACCAGCAGCACCACTGACTCAATCACTGTGCAAGCCTTGGGTTTGCCGATGTAGACCGGGGATGCTCCCTGCTATACCTGCCTCAGGAAAGGGTGGTGAGGAAGAAAGCTAGTAATGGAGAGGAAAGTTCTTGGTCCAAGTGAGATGCTTTTCTTCCCTGCTGTCCTCTCTGGTCCCCCAAACTGAAAGCTGGCCTGTTCTAGGGGTCCTGGCTCTCCATCCCATGATATCTCTGAGAGGAATTCCCCAAGCCAGAAAGCTATCTACATGAGATGCTCCTTCAAAGGGTTCTTTTTTTTTAAATATCAGGTACACATTTTTTAAAGATTTTATTTGTTTATTTTTAGAGAGAGAAGAAGGGAGAGCGAGAGGGAAAGAAACATCAATGTGTGGTTGCCTCTCATGTACCTCCCACTGAGGACCTGACCTGCAACACAGGCGTATGCTCTGACTGGGAATTGAACCAGCGACCCTTTGGTTCATAGGCCATCACTCAATCCACTGAGCCACACCAGCCAGGACCAAAGGGTTCTTCAAAGCCTCACTGAGCAAAGACCTTTGTCCTGCTGGGGGCTGAACTTCCCTTTTCACCCATTAGAGCCAGCCCCTGATTTTAAGCATTCTGCCATTATCAACATTATTAAGCACTTCCTAAACACCTCTTAGGGGAGGGATGTCGGCTAAGCCATGGGGATACAAGAAGGCCTAGGACACAGTCCCTTCCTCCAAATATTTCCACATTTTTATTTAATCTTCACATTTTGTTATAGGTGATGAAATGGAATCTCAGAGAGGATAAGCAGTTTGTCCAAGGTCACACAGCAGAACCTCAAGGTATCCTGATTTTAGATTCAAGATAGTTTCTTCTACTAAATGTAGCCCTTGTATGATCTCCAGGAAGCCCCTGTTGAAATGTAAGTGGGAGGTAGGAATAATATCAGTGCCTTGATTGCCCACTAACACCTCAGCATGGATTACTATAGTAAGGCCCAAGAGAAGGGGATTAACAGAGGCACAAAAAGGTCTTTTCAAGAAGTTTTATTTTGAGCCCTGGACAAGTAGCTCACTCAGTTGGTTAGAACACTGTCCTGATACACCAAGGTTGTATGTTCAACCCTGGTCAGGGAACATACAAGAAACAACCAATGAATGCCTAAATAAGTGGAACAACAAATCCATGGTTCTCTCTCATTCTCTAAAACCAATCAATAAAGTTTTTCTAAAATAAGAATAAAAATAAAACTTTTTATTTTGAGATAGGTTCGCATGCACTTATAAGAAATAATACAGAGAGATCCCAGGTACCCATTACCCCGTATCTACCAATGGTAACAGCTTGCAAAACTATAGCACACTATCATAAGCCATTATATTAACATCAATACAATGAAGATACAGACCATTGCCATCTGTACAAGGACCCCTTATATTGCCCTTTTATAGTCACACCCACTTCTTGCCCATCCCAGCCCCCTCCATAACCCCTGGCATTACTAATCTGTTCTCCATTTATATAATTCTCTCATTTCAAGACTGTTATCTGAATAAAATCATAACCTTTTGGGATTGTTTTTTTCTTTTTTATGTATGTATGTATCTATGTATGTATGTATCTATGTATGTATGTATATTGTTGTTTAGTTACAGTTGCCCCAATTTTCCCGCTACCACTTTACCCTGTCCCACCCATCCCCACTGCCCCTCCTCAGTCCTACCTTCCCTTTAGCTCTGTCCACGAGTTCTTTATATATGTTCCTTGATGACCCTTCCTTTATTTTCCCCATTAAACCTCCTCCCTCCTCCCCTCTGGTTACTGTCAGTTTGTTCTTAATTTCAATGTCTCTGGTTATATTTTGCTTGTGTGTTTGTTTTGTTGATTAGGTCCCACTTATAGGTGAGACCACATGGATTTGTCTTTCACTGCCTGTTTTATTTCACTTAGCATTAATGCTCTCCAGTTCCATCCCTGCCATCACAAAGGGTGGGAAGTCCTTCTTTCTCTCTGTTGCATAGTATTCCATTGTGTAAATGTACAAGACTTTTGTGATGCACTCATTTGCTGATGGGCACTTAGGTTGCTTCCAGCACTTGGCTATTGTAAATTGTGCCACTATGAACATTGGGGTACATAGGTTCTTGTGAATTGGTGTTTCAGGATTCTATTTTTAAAAATATATTTTATTGATCATGCTATTACAGTCCTTCCATTTTTTCCTCCTCTCTATTCCCCTCTGCCCTGCACACCCCCCACCAGCATTCCATACACCCCCAGTTCATGTCCATGGGTCACACATATAAGTTCTTTGGCTTCTCCATTTCCTGTACTATTCTTAACCTCCCCTGTCTATTTTGTACCTACTGTTTATGCTTCTTATTCCCTGTACCTTTCCCCCCATTGTCCCCTTCCCTGTTGATAATCCTCCATGTGATCCCCATTTCTGTGATTCTGCTCCTCTCCTACTTGTTTGCTTAATTTATTTTTTGTTTTTAGGTTCAGTTGTTGATAGCTGTGCATGTGTTGTCATTTTGCTGTTCATAGTATTGATCACTTCCTTTTTCTTAGATAAGTCCCTTTAACATTTCATATAATAAGGGTTTGGTGATGATGAACTCCTTTAACTTGACCTTATCTGGGAAGCACTTTATCTGCCCTTCCATTCTAAATGACAGCTTTACTGGGTAGAGTAAACTTGGGTGAAGGCCCTTGCCTTTCATGGTTTTGAATACTTCTTTCCAGCCCCTCCTTGCCTGCAAGGTTTCTTTTGAGAAATCAGCTGATAGTCTTATGGGAACTCCTTGGAAGGTAACTGTCTCCTTTTTTTCTTGCTGCTTCTAGGATTCTTTCCTTATTTTTAATCTTGGGTAATGTAATTATGATGTGTCTTGGTGTGTGCTTTCTTGAGTCCAACTTCTTTGGGACTCTCTGAGCCTCTGGACTCCCTGGAAGTCTGTTTACTTCACCACATTGGGGAAGCTTTCCTTCATTATTTATTCAAATAAATTTTCAATTTTTGCTCTTCCTTTTCTTCTTCTGGCACCCCTATGAATCAGATGTTGGAATGTTTAAAGTTGTCCCAGAGGTTCCTAATCCTCTCCTCATTTTCCTGAATTCTTATTTCTTCATTCTGTTCTGGTTGAATGTTTATTTTTTCCTTCCATCCCAAATCATTGATTTGAGTCCTGGTTTCCTTCCCCTCACTGTTGGTTCCCTGTACATTTTCCTTTATTTCACTTTGCATGGCCTTCACTTTTTCCTCTATTTTGCAACCATACGCAACCATTTCTGTGAGCATCAGAACACTGATCACCAGTGTTTTGAACTCTGCATCTAATAGGTTGGCTATCTCTTTATCACTTAGTTCTATTTTTGGAGTTTTGATCTGCTCTTTCATTTGGGTCATATTTCTTTGTCTCGGTGCACCTGTTAAATTGTAATGGGGCAGAGCCTTAGGTATTCACCAGGGTTGGGTAACCCACATCACTGCATTATGGAGCTGTATGTGGGTGAAGGGTCAGAGAGGGAACAGTGCCACTTGCTTGGCTCTCCTCCAACTTTCAGTCACTTCCTCCACTACCCACAAGCAAATTGGGCCCTTCTGGTGCTGATTCTCAGGTGGGTGGGCTTGTGTACATTCTAGGACTTCATGTTATCTCCAGTGAACTGTCTTGTGAGGCTGGGAGTTTCTCCTGCTGCCCAATTCCCACAGGTTTTTACCACCAGAGCTTTTGAGGCTTTCTTTTCCCGTGCTAGAAACTTGGGCTGCATGTTTTGTCTTGCTCCCCAGTTGTTCCATCTGGTTTATCCACACGCAAATGTGGGAGCACCCAGTATACCACTTGCTGCCTTGCCGCACATTCTCTCTGTCCCAGCTGCCTGTCTCTGCCCCTCCTACATCTGAATGAATGTTTCTTCTTTAACTCCTTGGTTGTTGGACTTCCATACAGTTTGATTTCCTGGCAGTTCTGGTTATTTTTTGTTTTTAAATTTGTTGTTGTTCTTTTGGTTGTGTGAGGAGGCAAAGTGTAATCTACCTATGCCTCCATCTTGGCTGGAAGTCCTGGTGTTTTGTGATTCTTAAGGTATAATCCCAGTGATGGAATTGCCAAGTCAAAAGGCAATTCCATTTTTAGTTTTTTTGAGGAAATTCCATACTCTTCCACAGTGGCTGCACCAGTCTGCATTCCCACCAACAATGTACTACGGTTTCCTTTTCTCTACAACCTCACCAGTGCTTATTGTTTGTTAATTTGTTAATGGTGGCTATTCTCACCGGTGTGAAGTGGTGTCTCATTGTGGGTTTTATTTTCATTTTATTAAAATGCTTTATTTATTTATTTTTAGAGAGTGGGAGGGAGGGAGAAAGAGAGGGAGAGAAACATCAGTGTGTGGTTACCTCTTGTGCGTCACCCACTGGAGACCTGGTCTGCAATCCAGGCATGTTGCCTGACTGGGAATCGAACCAGTGACCCATTGGTTCACAGTCTGGTGCTCAGTCCACTGAGCCACAGGAGCCAGGGCTCATTGTGGTTTCAATTTGCATTTCTTTGATGGCTAGTGATGCTGAGCATCCTTTCATATGTCCCTGGGTTCTCTGTATGTCCTCGTTGGAGAAGTGTCTTTTCAGGTCCTTTTCCCATCTTTTAATTGGGTTGTTTGTCTTCCTGGAGTGAAGTTGTGTGACTTCTTTGTATATTTTGGAGATCAAACCCTTGTCTGAGGTATCATTGCCAAATATATTTTCTCACATGATTGGTTCCTTTTTCACTTTGCTGATGCTTTCTTTAGCCATGCAGAAGCTTTTTATTTTGATGAAGTCCCATTTGTTTATTCTTTCCTTTATGTCCCTTGCTGTAGGGGACATATCTGTGAAAATATTGCTGCGTGGAGTACCTGATATTTTCCTGCCTATGTTCTCTTCTAGAACTTTTATGGTGTTGAGATTTATATGGAATTGGGTTATTTCAATCAGCATACTTCTTTGGAGAGTCATCTTGGTTGTTACATGTATCAAGATTTGTTTCTTTTACCCTGACTGGTGTGGCTCATTTGGTTGGGCATCATCCTATAAAGTGAAAGGTTGCCAGTTTAATTCCTGGTCTGCAGGTTCAGTCCCAGGTTGGGGCACTTACAAGAGGCAATAAATCGATGTTTCTCTCTCACATAGATATTTCTCTGCCTCTGTTTCTCCCTCCATTCCCCTCTCTCTAAAAATAAATAAATAAAATCTTAAAAAAAAAGACGTTTCTTTTTGTTACTGAGTAGTACTCTATCACACGGATGTATCAGTTTACTATTGAAGGACATCTAGTCAAATCTGATTTTTGGGCGTTATGAATGAAGCTGCCATGAACATTCATGTACAGGTGTTTTTGTGAATGTAAGTTTTCATTTCTGTGGCATAGATGCTCGAGTATAATTGCTGGTTTCTCATTGTGGTTTTAATTTTTGTTTCCCTAATGGCTAGTAATATTGAATATGTTTTCATGTACTTATTGGCCACCTGTATGTCCTCTTTAGTGAAATGTTTGTTCATGTCATTTGGCTATTTTCTAACTGAATTCTTTGTTTCTCTGTTATTGAGTTTGAGAATTCTTGTTATATTCTAGATACTAGACTATTGTTGGACATGTGGTTTGCAAATATTTTCACCCAGTTTGTAGCTTCTCTTCATCTTCTTAACAGGATATTTCACAGAACAAAGGTTTTTGTTTTCATAACATCCATTTTATAATTTGTTTCCTTTTATGAATCATGCTTTTGGTGTCAAGTCTAAGAATTTTGCCTAGCCCTAGATCCCGAAGATTTTCTCATATGGTTTTTCTCAAAGTTTTTTGGTTTTGCATTTTACATTTAAATACATCATCTATTTTGAGTTGTTGTTGTTGTTATTGTTATTATTATTATTATTTCTGTAGATGCCTACTTGCCCCAGCACCATTTATACCTTTGTTAACAATAAGTTGGACATAGTTATGTGCATCTTGTTCTGGATTCTCTGTTTTGTTTATTAATCTATGTGTTTGTCACTCTGCCAACACTACCTTGTCTTGATTAATGTACTTATATAATAAGTCCTAAAGTGAGGTAGACTAATTTCTCCTACTTGTTATTTTCAAAATTGTTTTATCTATCCTAGTTTATTTGACTTTCTATATAAATTTTAGAATAAGCTTGCTGGTATTTTGCATTAAATCTATACATAATTTGGAGGGAGAATTGCCATCTTTATGGTGTTGAATCTTCTTATCCATGAACACCAATCTATCTCTCCATTTATTTAGATATTTTATTTTTTTATCATTGTTTTGTATTTTATAGCAAACAACTGTTATATTTGTTACTTTTTTTAATTTTTGCAATTTTCTGTTTTTAAAGATTTTATTTATTTATTTTTAGAGAAAGGGAGGGAGAAAGGAGAGAAACATCAATGGGTGGTTGCCTCTCACATGCTCCCTACTGGGGACCTGGCCCTCAACCCAGGTGTGTGCCCTGACTGGGAATTGGACCAGCGGCCGTTTGATTTGCAGGATGGCATTCAATCCACTGAACTACACCATCCGGACCTGTTAGTTTTATACTTATTTTAATTTTTGAGTGATTATAAACGGTACCGTATTTTTAAATTTTTGTGTCTATATTTTTATTGCTACTATGGAAAAATATATTTTTCTATGTTGCTCTTATTTCCCATGACCTTGCTGAACTCTTTTACTAGTTCTAAGAGATTGTTTGTAGCGTGCTAGGGATTTTCAATTTTACAATTATATCACTGGCAATAAGGATGATTTTATCTTTTCCTTATATATACATTTTTAAAAATCCTCACCCAAGAATATGTGTTTATTGATTTGAGAGAGAGAGAGGAAAGGAGAAGGAGAGGGGGAGAAAGAGAGAGAGAAACATCATTGATGTGAGAAACATCGAATGGTTGCTTCCTGTTCATACCCTGACTAGGGATCGAACCCACAACCTAGGTATGTACCTTGACCAGTGATTAAACACACACTCCGTTGCACCAGATGACACTCCAACCAGCTGAGCCACTCAGCCAGGGCTCTTCCTTTTACATCTATTTATATACCTTCCCATGTGGTGGAGCCTCAAGACTACTGGGCAGCAGTGAAATTCCTCATTTTCCATGAGGCTTCCTCTGATACCACTCTAGTGGGAGGTTATTTTTTATAACCTCATGAGGGTAACTCTGTGGGCTCCCCACTAGGCCTTGCTGGCTTTAGTGAAGATGGGGCCATAGTCTTTCTGTGTTATCTGGCTGGTATAGAGCAGTTATTGAAATTTTTTTTCTATCTTATAGCCTCCCTCTTTCCTGGTCCTTTGGCTAAGGAAAGCAGGCTGTGTGTGTGTGTGTGTGTGTGTGTGTGTGTGTGTGTGTGTGTGACTGTGTCTTTTGTTCTTTTACTGTTGGTTTCTTCCAAAGTCTGAGATATGTGAGGCAAAAAGAAAAACCAGGGAATGCATCACCAGTTGTTCTTTATGTCCTAAGTTCTCTAGTCTGCTTTCTTCTCTCTACCTTTGAGTCATCTTCACCTTTTCCTCTTTTTTCCTTCTTCTTTTTAACACATAATGTCCATCATTATTTAGTGGGAGGAATGGAGAAAAATATATCTACTCCATCAGAAAGGTTTTGTTTGGCAAAGAAGATAGGAGAGAGAGAAAAAGATCTGGAATGCAGATTTTACAACCCTGCATAGGTGTGGTAGGCATGCCTCAGAGCTAAGTGCTGCCATGGTCCAGGTTAAAGGCATCCCAATGGTCCTGGCGGCCTGAGGAAAATGGTGTTGAGAAAGATGCATAAAGGGGCAGTGGAAGGGCCCAAAACATAGCCTAGATCCTAGTTATCCAAGCGGATCATGTTGAAAGTACAGAAGGCTTGGGCAGGCCCCACAGCAAAGGCCAGGATTCCTAAATGAATTGGCCAGACTCCCATCAGCCTGTAGGTGGCACCTAGCATCAGGGAATTCACTTGTGGGTCTTCCAGACAACTAGGTGGCTGTGGCCATGACTGGTTGGTCCCAAGTGTGGGCTCATCTGATTCAACCAGTTCTCATTCCTCTGAATCTGCAGGGCCCTGAAGTGAGACTGAACCTTACCTCAAAATGCAGAGACTACCCTGGACATAGCTGCTCTGAAAACAGAAAACGTGAGGTTCTCATGAAGTATTGTTGGGTAAGTAGTGGTCAGGAAGGAACAGCTTTTTTTTTCTGTTTTCATGAAAGTTTGCTTGAGAAAATTGTGGTTCATTTTAAGTTAACTCATTGAACATCAGGATCTATGTTTGTGCCAGCCACCATTCATTCATTCATCAGATACCATTGCATACTATTGCATACCAGGAACAGTTCTAGGCACCATGGGTACAAAATAGACAAAAATCCTCTATTACCTTGGCATCTGGCATCAGTGTGGGGGTAGAGAAGTAAGTATACAAAAAGGTATCCATGCCCTAGCCAGGTAGCTCTGTTGGTTAGAGCATTGTCCTGACATGCCAAGGTTGCAGATTCGATCCCCCATCATGGCACATACAAGAATCAACCAATGAACGCATAAATAAGTGGAAGAAAAAAAATGAACAATATTTCTTTCTCTATTTCTTTTACTGATAAATAAATTTAAATTTTTATAAGTGAAAGCTCTGGCTTGTGTAGCTCAGTGGATTGAACGTGGGCCTGCAAACCAAGGGGTCATCAGTTCAGTTCCCAGGGAGGGCACATGCCTGGGTTGCAGGCTAGGTCCCCAGTAGGGAGCGTGTGAGAGGCAATCACACATTGGTATTTCTTTCCCCCTCTTTCTCCTTCCTTTTCCCTCTGACTAAAAATAAATAAATAAAATCTTTTAAAAATTTTTAAGTAAAAAGAGGAGGTAGGATTCAGAGTCATTGGACTGCATGGTGGATGGTAAGTTGGTAGCAGAGTGGCTCCACAGGAAATCACTCATAAGGCAGAGCCCTGCTCTTTTCCTGCAGTGGTCAGATGATGCAGTGGTGCCGAGTGCCCCTGTTGTAAAGCCCTCTATAAATGTGGCTCAGAGTGCATATGCACCATTTCCCATTTGTGGTTTCTCACAACCAAGTCTTGTCATCAAAGACAGCCAGAGCTTGCTCTTGAAACCCTGTGTCTTGGGCAGAACAATGGAACAAGGAGAACAATAGGGCCAGTATAACCCAGAAGGGCTATTGTTAAAGAGATATTAATAAGCTATTTGGGCTCTGGGCTGCACACAATTTGTTATCTACTGCTCACCAGGTCCCAAAAACCTGTGGCTCTTTGCAGATGTGGTCTCCAGGATCCCAGAGGAATGTGGCCATGATGAATGGCAGTGGGGCCTGTTTTCTTGTGTAGATGAACTCACCCTGAGCTTGCTAGTTATTCTCTCCTTAGAGTTTTTGTTACAGCCACTAAAGAAGGGCTTGTTTTTATTTTTATTTTTTAAACAATTGTAGTTTTCCTTTTTTAGACAATCAATCAATCAATCAATTAATTAATTTTAGACAAAGGTGAAGGGAAGGAGAAAGAGAGTTCCATGGAGAGAAGCATCAATGTATGGTTGCCTCTGAATATGCCCCCTCACCAGAGGGACCTGGCCGGCAACCCAGGCACATGTCCTAGACTGGAAATTAAACTGGTGACCCTTTGGTTCACAGGCCAGCAGTCAATCCACTGAGCCTCACCAGCCAAGGTGGGCTTGTTTTTATTTTTAAAAATTGACCCAAGAGACGCTCAAGATTCCATTTAAGGAAAATCAAATGCTCCATGTTGCTTATTTACTACAGTTGCAGAACTGTCTTTTGGTCTCATTTGTCAATCTGACATCCTTGTTGAGTACCAATCACAGAGAATCAAGATAAAGAACAGAATGTATGTTTAAAAGCAGATTATAGAGCTCCTCTTACAGTGTTAGAGACTGGCTGGATTTCAGAGGACATCCTTAGAGTGGTAGACTGGTTAAAAATGCCTTATGCCCTTTTAGATAGAAAAAAATATTTAAATAAATAATCAAAAGTTATTAAAAATAAAAGTAATTATAGCAAGAGAATAGAGAAGGAGTCAGCTACAGGAGCGGGGGCCCCTCTTCTCCATTTGTGGTTAATGTAGGACTTCCATTTGGAGAATTTGGGAGAGTAAACAAGTGCTCACTTGGATGTGTGGGGCTGATTCATTGTAATCCATCACAGATGATATATTGCACTTTGTAGTCTTGGTAAATAAATGGCCAGCCATGGGTGAGGACTTGAGTCAGGATCACACTCTGGTCATTTCCCCTCTGGTCTAGTGTACATCCAGGTGAAATTTGGAGGAATGGTTCAGCTTGTATTGCAGTCATCTAAAGAAAACAATAGGGGGGTTCCAGCCAAGATGGAGGTGTAGGTAGAAACACTTTGCTTCCTCGTACAGCCAAAAGAAGGATAACAACCAATTTAAAAGCAGTAAACAACTAGAACTGCCAGAACAGTAAACTCCATGGAACTCTGACAACCAAGGAGTTAAAGAAACATTCATCCAGATCAATAAGAGATGCAGAGACAGGCAGCCAGGCGAGGGGAGAAGACCCATGGCAAGATGGCGGACTGCTCTGGTGAGGAGGAGCTGGTTCACTGGAAAACCAAAGACTCAAAACCTTTAGCTATAAAATACTGTGGGGGTTGCAAAGGCAGGAGAAACTCCAAGTCTCACAGGAGAATGCATTGGAAAGTGGGGCTAGAGCAGAGCGAGGAGCAACATCGTTCCCTCTGACTCCTCCCCCACAGACAGCACCACAACACAGCAAAGAGGGTTGCCCCACCCTGGAGAATATCTAAGGCTCCGCCCCATTACAATTTAACAGGTACATCGAGACAAAGAAACATGGCCCAAATGAAAGAACAAATCAAAACTCCAGAAAAAAGACTTAAGTGACAAGGAGATAAACAACCTATCTGATGCAGACTTCAAAACACTGGTAATCAGGATGCTCACAGAAATGATTGAGCTCAGTTGCAAAACAAAGGAAGAAATGAAGGCTATGAAAAGTGAAATAAAGCAAAACATATAGGGAACCAACAGTAAAGGGAAAGAAGCTGGAACTCAAATCCACAATTTGGAGCAGAAGGAAGAAATAAACATCCAACTGGAATAGAATAAAGAAACAAAAATTCAAAAAATTGAGGAGAAGCTTAGGAACCTCTGGCAAAACTTTAAATGTTCCAACATCTGATTAATAGGGGGGCCAGAAGGAGAAGAGGAAGAGCAAGAAATTGAAAACTTATTTGAAGAAATAAAGCAGGAAAACTTTCCCAGTCTAGCAAAGGAAATAGGCTTCTAGGAAGTCTAGGAAGTCCAGAGAATCCCAAAGAAAGAGGACCCAAGGAGGAAAACACTAAGGCACATCATAATTAAGTTACCCTAGATTAAAGATAAGGAGAGAATCTTAAAAGCAGCAAAAGGAGACAGTTACCTACAAAGGAATTCCCATAAGATTATCAGCTGACTTCTGAAAAGAAATCTTACAAGCAAGATGGGGCTGGAAAGAAGTATTCAAATAGATGAAAAGCAAGGACTTACAACTTAAATTACTCTATCCAGCAAAGCTAGCATTTAGAATGGAATGGCAGATAAAATGCTTCCCAGAGAAGGTCAAGTTGAAGGAGTTCATCATCACCAAGCCCTTATTACATGAAATGTTAAAGGGACTTACATAAGAAATAGAAGAAGATAAAAAAAACTATGAACAATAAAGTGACAACAAACTCATAGCTATTAAGTACTGAACCTAAAAAAGAAAAACAAAAACTGAGCAAACAACTAGAAGAGGAATCACTAGAATCACAGAAACGAAGATCACATGGAAGGTTATCAATGGGGAGGATGAGGGGTAGAAAGGGGGAGAAGATACAGGGAATAAGAAGCAATATGGTAGGCACAAAGTAGACTGGGAGAGGTTAAGAACAGTATAGGACACAGAGAACTCAAAGAACTCATATGTACAACCCAGGGGCATGAACTAGGGAGGATGGAATGCTAGAGGGTGGAGGGTGCAGGACGGAGTGGGGAGAAAGGGGAGAAAAATATTGGGACAATTGCAATAGCATAATCAATAAAATATACTTTAAAAAAATAAAGAAAACAATATAAATGAGGATAACTAACATTTACAGTGTTCAACCTGTGCCCAGGCCCTGTTTGGAGGGTTTTAAGTAGATAATCTCACTTAAACCTTACATTAAGCCTCTAAGGTAGGAACCATTGTCAGCCCCATTTTACAAAGAAGTTACAGTGGCAGAAGAACATATGCTGTAAAAAAAATGAAGGTATGGTTAAGCCAACTCTGCATATTGCTTTAGGCAAGCAAGAGCCACAGTATTTGGGAGGTCCAAGGAAAGTGGCCCCTTTAGGCATCACTGGCACCTAGGGGGAGGAAGGGACTCTTAGCAGATGTTTGCATACAGACAGTAATGTCACTCCTCACCCTACCCCGTAGCCTCCTGTATAGAAAACCTGCTGGTGATTATTCTGGTCTCTGTCTTGTTAACAAACCCATCACCAGTTGCTAGCTTTAAAAACTTTTCAAATCCATTCAGGAAACCTCTTTCTTATTCTAAGCTTTAGACAGCAGGGAAGTTGGCTTGTTAATGGTTGGCTGCTATATTTTGGGGGCCCTTGCAAGGGTATTGGGTACTCTCAGTTAAGTTTCTCTTTGTAAAGTTCTCTGAACATGGAATGTAAGTGATAATTATCATTATTATGCTCATTATCAGCAGAGTAATGCTTATTACTAGAGGCAATCAGGCCTCCTGCTTGTGGCCCTTCGTATGCAACAACTAGTCTTCCCAACCCCCAAAATAGCCTGCTTAGCAAAGTGTTCCTGCTAGCTTAGCAAAACCAAGATGTTTTGACTATATGTTGTTGTGACCTGAAGGATCAGCAGGCAGAAAAGTAAGTGGGCCTCACTGGGTCTTTATTGTGTCCATTGGCAGATTTAAGTAACTCCAGAAAAGGAGGTTGATTAAAAAAAAAAAAGCTTTATTGAAAATATAACTCACATACCATGCAATTCAATCAAATTTCTATAGCTTTTTATCATAGACATTTCTCTTTTTTAAAATTATTTTACTGTTGTTCAATTACAGTTGTCTGCATTTCTCCCCCACCACTCCTCCCCACCCCAGCCAAACCCCCTTCCTCATTTGCCTCCACCCTCCCCCTTGGTTTTGTCCATGTGTCCTTTATAGTAGTTCCTACATTTCTAAACGGACATAAAAATAGATAGGACAATAGAATGAATTTCTTGAACCCATCTCTCAACTTCAACAATGAATAATTCATGTCTATCTTGTTGTATATCTATCCTTTCACTCTCCATGCCCTTCAGCCCCCACATTCCTGGGAACATTTTAAAACAAATCCTAGACAATGTATCATTTCACCTGTATGTAATACTGCAGAGTGCATCTCTAACACAGAGCACATTATAAAAAAAACATAACCACAGGACATAGTCTGTGTTCAGATTTCTAGATCAGAAGTTTCTGTAATGTGAGGTCCGGGGCTGGGTGGGTGGGATGGTTTATAAAGGAACTTCAGGGGATGTACATACCCCCTGAAACTATGCAGAGGATTGTATATGTGACTATTTTGTGAGGGGCCACCAAAGGAGCACAGGCCTCTGTGTGGGAGTGTCTAGGAGATGAGGGGGAAGATTCAGAGGATTGGACAAATTCTCAAAGAGGTGTGTGACCCCATATAGCTGTACAGTCCCCTGGTCTAGGTCAAGGGGCTAAGTTGTGCTGATATGACCAACAGAGTCCTGGTTTTTAGTGACCAGTATTGGGCAGCTGATGTGCTGGGAAAATCACTAACCAAAGTCGGGCCTGGCATGGAGACTTTAGCATTCTAACCTACTCTGTATGCCAAACCAGGAGGCAGAGTATCAGCCATCGTTCTAAAACTTCCCAGTGCCTAAGAACCCTGTGGTGTGATTCAAAATATGCATATTCCTGGGCCCAAACCCCAGGATTCTGAGACAATAGATCTGAGGTGGGGCCTGAGAATCTGCTCACATTAGCTAAGCTCCTGCTTTGAGGAACAGCGGTGCAGTGGTTAAGAGCCTGGGCTTTGGAGTTCCATAGCCCTGGGTCTGAATTTTAGCTGTGCTTCATATTAGCTGTGCGACTTTGGGCAAGTCATTAGACATTTCGGTGAGGTGCACTTACTTAGCACCTCTAGTCTAGGGTCTTACAAGGGTTAGGTTAGATAATATATGTAACGCATACACACATAGTGCCCAAAATGGATGGTAGTTCCTTTTATTCTTGTTTAAAATGTCCCAGAGAAACAGGAAAAATAATGCCCAAATGGATGGTGGTTCTTTTTATTATTCTTGTTTAAAATGTCCCAGAGAAACAGACCTTGGAATGGCTCCCCTTCCTTCCCCCAGCATTATAATGGTTTATTGTTTTTCCCACAGAATTATAGAGATTTAAAAAGTATTAGAAACTTTACCTGATTCATGAGACTTCTGGATTCACTGACTTCAGCTGACAATAATAAAGCCCCCAAACCAAATAGGCTCAGATGCTATTCTCAAGCTATATGGGCCTGGGTGGAAATGGCATGTTTCTTTTTCTAGGTGTCTTCTGGGTACTGGTGGTTTTTTATCTCAGTTGTTTGTAATGGGAAGCATCAGTCAGGAAACCCTTGAAACCAGCCTGATTTGGTAAATATTCTTCCTGAGCGAAACTGAAGATGTAAGGATAGAATGTAGATGACTCGGAGCCAGATCATCTCACCTGTAGGAATATAACTCAAAACTCACATGCAGCTACTGTGGGAGTGGTGACCGCTCACACGAAGGAGGGCTCACTCTAATGCCCATGACCCTTTCCAGCTTCAAAACTGTGGTGGTTTTGGGGGACCCAAGGCTAGGAAGCACCATTGGTGGGTCTGAATTTCTCGGAGGGAAAAGCCCTGCTAGACTTCAAAGTCCATGAGGGCAAGGCCCTTCCAGGCCACTTGAGAAAACTGTAACATCCATTCTTTAATCCAGGATGATCTGCCCATGAACCCAGGCCTCTGACTGTGATCAATTCCCCTGCTTCTGACCCTCTTCAAAGTGATTGGATTTTCTGACCTTATTTTCCAATCCTACCTCTATTCTAGTGTCTACCTGCTGTCTTGACTTTTCATGTCTTATTTTGTGTTTCTATCTCTGCACTACCCCTTGGAAATTAACAACTGAACATGGGCTCCCCCATGCAGACCCTCTGGTTTCCCAGGATACAGCTAGTACTTTCTTAGAGGCCATATAATTGTCTTGCTGCTGGGCCTCCTGCTCAGGAGAGCTTGCCTGGTTCTTTCCACCACCAGATGGTTGACCCTCCAGCTGTGGATGCAAATGAACAGTAATGCACTCCAGAGAGTACTTCCTGTCCATGCTGCTGCAAGTGGATGACTAGTCAAATGACTGAGATAGTGAGCAACACTTGCTTCCTCTACCCAGCATTCCCACCTATCTAACTGTGCTCAGAGATCCAGGCACAGGGCAGTGGACTTTGGTTAATGGAAGAAACTTTGTGCGCCAGTCTGAGGCTGGTCTTGTGTCTGTTCATGATGGCTGACAAGCATGTAGGTCACTTTTTTCCCCCAGGGCCTCTGGCTGCAGGGTCATTAGAGCCATTGGGGAGCTAGGGACCTTTTCAGCTAAATGAAACCTTGACTGGTCAGAATCTTGAGGAAGGGGTTTAGTAGGAAATTCTGTAAAACTGAGGTTCAAGCAGAAAACTTATTTTGTCATTCTCCTTGCTGGAAGAGTTACCAAAGTGTCTGAGGCTACTTTCCTGCCTTAAGTGCTCATGCTCATGACTGCAGTGAGCCTTGGTGTGGTAATTAACCATTGTATCTGAGATCACTGCCCACGCTGGGAATAGATATCAACAGATGTGAGATTGTGCCCCCAGTAGATGTTCACGTAGGTAATCTTGCATTTGTGTGTGTTTGTGTGTGTGTGTGTGTGTTGTAATGTTGATTTTTCTCCAAAAAGAAGAGTTAAGAAAAACATTTGAGGAAAGTCAAAGTAATTAACCCTCTATCCTTCTAGGGAATAGAATTTTCCAACCTGAAACCATTGTGGTCAGGAATGACCTTGGCACTTTGAAAACTAGACAGAAACCGGAGTTTGGGGAGGGTTGTCAACACTACCCCTTTTTTGGTGTCCTCAGCTAGACTAACTTCAAGTTTAGCTTGTTTATTCATCTGAGTTTTCTTATGGGGAAGCAACCCAGGGACTAAACACTAAAAAAAAAACAACAACTTTATAGGGCACTACTATGCTGGATGCTATGGGGGACACAGCTAGGAAAAAAGATCCTTTGCCATCAAGTAGCCTCTGATGAGTCAGTTAAGGACACACAATGTAGATGTAGCATAGGTTAGTTGGGGCTTCTCAGGTGATGTTTCTCAGGCCCTTATTTCTGATTTAATGGGTCTAGGATGGGGCCCAGGAATCTATATGATCCCATTCCCTAGAAGACTTGGGATATATGACAAGCCACTTCTCCCTCAAAGCTGCAAGGCCCTTGTCACGATGAGAAAGTGAGACCACATAATCTTCAAGGGTTGCTCCTGTTCTGACATTCTGAGATTCTCTGGATAGCCAACTATTCTAACTGAACAAGGCAGTCTATAATGGGTACCAGGCTTGCTCGGGCAAATAGCCTTTCATTACTTCAGAAGAGGAGAGGTCTCTTTCTGGACTGGGGAAAGAGTACTTCATGGAGAAGCTCCAAACTACGCCTTTGGGATGGGGGAAAGATTTGAAGAGAGTGGATGAATTATGTGACCAAAGGCTCAAGAACATGTGGTACTGCTTCTCTTTGTTTCTCCTTGTGCTTCTTGTCGGGGCGGAGGGGGGGTGTGGATATTGAGGAGTTGATTTGGCAATAAGGAGTCACTCTGAGCACCAGTCAAAGCCAGACTTCAAGTTTCTTGAAATTTCTCAGATCCTGTTTTGGTCAAAGTCAAAGACCTCTCATTAGGTACTAACCTGTTGTTATTGGGGATAGAGACTCAATAAGACCATTAATTCATTCCATAAACCTTTATTGAATGCCTACTTTTGGCTAGATATGTTGAGTGCTAAATATACAGATGTGAATAAGATATTATTCCTACCTTGGAGAGGCCTCAGCTTGAGCAGACAATTACAGTATGACAGGTACGTTCAAGGCCTTATATGGAACACTTGTGTGCAAAAGAGAGGCAGAACTGGGGGTGGGGAGGGGACAGGGAAGACCTCACAGAGAAGGTAGGTAAGATTCACCAGGCTGGAGGAGGAAGAGGGGTAGCACTTTCTGAGTAGAGATGATATAGAAGAAGTAAGTATGAAATTTTGTCCTGGCTTGTGTGGCTCAGTTGATTGAGTGCCGGCTTCCAAACCAAAGGGTCACAGGTTCAATTCCCAGTCAGAGCACATGCCTGGGTTGCAGGCCAGGTCCCCAGTGCGGGGGGTGCATGAGAGACAATCACACATTGATGTTTCTGTCCTTCTCCTCCCCTCTCTCTAAAAATAAATAAATAAAATCTTTGAAAAAAATAATGTCTTTAAAAAACAGAAATTGTATGGCACACTAATAATGAATTAGGACAGTTAATAGGCCTATAATATGTCCCTCTAATTGATGTAAACAGTGTGAGGTCCCCAGGGTTAAGAGGAAGTGATGGGAACAATTTAGCTGGGGCCAATGCTTGTATCTCACCAAGTGTTTCCACCTCACCTTTAAGGCCCTAAGGAGATAGGGAGGAGTTTTGAAGGCAGTTAACTTGGACAGATTTAAGTTTTAGACTCTCTTTAGAGGTTTTATAGATGGTGGGTATAATGAGTTGAGTAACAGCAAAAGAAATATTGAGAAGACTATTTCTGTGGTTTAAGGAGAGTTGATGAACTGAGGATGTGTGGTGGAGAGGATGAGCTATGGGTGGATTGGAGAGTTATGTAGGAGTTCAAATCTACAGTTTGTTAATTGGTTGACAGTGCAGTGTTTAGGGAGAAGGTAGAGCTGATGATAACTTCCCAGTTTTTGACTTGAAAAACTGGATGGAGAAGAAGGTTTAGAGGGTTGCGGATTAAGGAGAGCAAACAAGTTCAGTTTTGGAGAAGCTGAGTTGAATTGCCCATGGGACATCCAGGTGGAGATGTCCAAGAAGCAGCTAGATAACAAGAAAGAGGTTCAGCTTAGAGGTCTTTCTGAGGAGGAATATATGGATCTTGTATACTCCCTTCTGATGCATTTCTTTGTGCTCTTAATATACTTCCAAGAACAGATTTTGGTGATATCCAAGGTTCTGTACTTTCTCCTTCCCAACATCCCTGTATCCACCAATTCTAGCATTCATGACACATCACACATTCACTCATGAATTCTCATTATTCATAAAGACATTTTCCTAAATTATGAAGGCAATTAGAAAAGGTTCTTAGACCATCACCTCCTGACTCGTTATAGGGCATAACCTGTAGTTATTCCAGGGCAGATAGGGCATAACCTGTAGTTATTCCAGAAGACAACCAGGTATTTGTTCAAGATTCTAGTGCCGTTTTGGGAATGGGAAGGAAGCAACAGTGGGTCAAGCCTATGGATATTCTGTCTTGAGGCCTGGACTCCTGGGATAGGTGGACATCATCATTATTATCACCAACATCACCATCATTATCATCATCACTAAAGAGCTAATAGCTTAGAGTATTTCCTACATGCAAGACACTGTGCTGAGGACTTTTTATGCATCATCTCACTGAAACTTGGTCCTAGTCCCAAGGTAGTACTATTACTATGCCTATTTTCATAGATGAAAAAACAGGTTAAGGGAGTATGAGTGACTTGCTCACAAACCCAATTAGTACTCATAGAGCTGCATTTTGAACTTGTATCTACCAGCATCTGACTCCAGAATCCTTACTATTTTCTAAATTTATTAATTGATTTTTAGGGAGAAAGGGAGAGAGAGAAAGAGCAACATCAACTTATTGTTCCACTCATCCATGCATTCACTGGTTGAATCCTATATGTGCCCTGATCAGAGATGGAACCTACAACTTTGGTATATTGAAACAATGCTTTCGAGAGGAGGGAAGATGGTGGCTTGAGAGGTGGAGTCTTAATCCCCCTCTCCGGTGCGCAGGGGAGAATTTGGCCGATCTGAGGAGAATCAGACTAGGAGACCACGGATATCGCAACATTTATGAAAATAGGGCATCAGAAGTTATCCAGATATTGAATGAACTGACGGTAGGAGGCCAGAAGGGACCCAGCTCGACACGGAGGTCGTCCGAGAGAGCCGAGCAGACTCTGTCCCCAGTCAGGGGTTGAAAACTTCAGAAACGCAGGAGCTGTGCGCACCCACGAGGAACAGTGAGTACCCAGTCTGCCGGACCAGGAGAGGCCTTGTCGTGGGGGTGGAGTCCTTCCCGTGGGCGCCCGCGCCCCCAAACAGGGGTGCGTGTGGTTTTAGGGTGGACTGAGAACCCACGCCCCAGCCGGGAACAGGGAAAGTCTACCTGAGCTGAGACGATCTGTCCCGGGCGCGCGCCCTGCGGGTTTACTCGCTCAAACGGAGATCTCCGCAGCGGACACAAAGGGAGGTGCGCGACCCTTCCCAGGCCCGGGAGGGTGCGTCTCGAGACCGGAGGACAGA
>PVIA01009618.1:0-59376 GCA_004024845.1 Tonatia bakeri
GGAAGGACTTTGGGGGCTACGGCAAAAGAGGGTGATGGACCCTCACCCCTCGGCTTTGACAAAACCTGAGTGCTCATTCCATCCATGAGAAAATCTCCTTATCTCTTGGTTGCCTTAGTTCCCCTTGCTCCACCTAAGCCTGAAACAGTGACAGGGTGGTGCAGCCCTGTACTAGAAAGGGCGGGTTCCCTGGGTGATCAGGCCTAAGAAAGAATATGTAAAATCCTGTGAAACCTGCTTTGTTTTGAATGCTCTCGGTTGAATGAGAAGGGTCCAAGGAGGAAGTAAGTTTGTTCCTCAAAGTTTTACAGCTCTTTGACCCTGACTCAAAGTAGGCCCTCAGAGTTCCTTGTTATTTGATCCTTACTTCCCTGCAATGAGTAATGAGCTTTACCTGAATTCTTACACAAACGAACCAAATAAAAAGCCTGTTGGGACAGGAGAATGCACCCTCCCCTACAGATGGTGGCCAAAGCACCCTCCCCTAGTAAGGGTGGCCATTCTGTCCCTACTTCTCCACAGAAAATTGCCTGTTTCTGTGTATGTTCATTTATTGTGTGTGGATGAGCCATCTGCAGTGTTCCAAGGTCACTGCCAGTCGGTGATCGCGCATCAGCAAGGGATACAGATTTTCTCATTGTTGTATTACCAACATGTAGTAAGTACTCAGAAAATGTTTAGTGAATGAATGAAATCATCAAAAAAGGGTCACTTGTCTTTTTTCTAAAACCAGTTTTGATACACATTATTTTGAGCTTTACAGAATTATAACTTTCTGTCTCCTATTGTATAGTCCAGCTTTATTTTCACACGGGCTATATTTAGGTCAGGGCTTTGATGCCAACTCTTGCCTCTCAGTGATTAAGGATTCTGAAGCTGGAGGGGATGTGAGATATCATGTGCTGTACAGGGCACTCACTATGTGACATGAAGGTCCCTGAGACCTGCTTCCCTACCTCAGACTATGTATGGCAGGGGTCAGGTGAGCCAGCAAATTAGAAAAGAAACAGGTTACAGACACTCCTTCCCATAAGATTGGTATGACGATCTAAATGTTTGGATTCTCATGAATGGAATTAGTGTCCTCACAAAGGAAACCCCAGAGACCTCTTTAGTCCCTCCTGCCAGGCAAAATTACAGAGAAAACACAGCCATCTATTAAGTGGGTTCTCACCAGACCTTGAATCTGTGGGTGCCTTGATCTTGGACTTCTCAGTCTCTAGACTGTGAGAAATAAATTTCTGTTGTATGTAAGCCACTTAGTGTATGGTAGTTTATTGTAACAGTCTGAAGGGACTAAGACAAGTGGCTTCATTTTCATTTTTTTTCTATATGTGCCGCTGACAAAGATTTCATTTGAGCAAAGGTTCTGTAGCTAACAAGGATGGAAAACCCTCAGTCGAATTCAATTCCCTAATATTAAATATAATCTCCAGAAGTGCAAAGAGGTCTAGCGGCTATCCATGGCAGACCCTGGGTCAGAACCACATATGACAGAATGCTTTTTTACATAAGGATACACTGAGAGGAATAATTGGTAAATTTCTTTAGAGTTTTAGCTAATTTTCTGCCTTTTCTCCCTATTTTGTAAAAAATTTTTAATATATACTTCACAATTCATTTGACAGCAAATTTCATCTAGGAAGCCATTCTAGGTTCCTTTGGTCATCCATTTTGGGTGTCTTTGCTGTGATGGGAAGTCCTAGGTTTGTGGCTAAAGCCAAATTCTTTTTTTCACTTTGACCTTAGGTATTGCATGGAGGCATTCTGGCCATGACTTTCCCCCTCCTGTTTCCAAACATAAGATATTAGATTCTAAAAAGTGAGTAAACTAGAAACATGGTCTGAGTAGCTTCAGTATCCCACTTGTCACCACAGAGATGCAGCCAGTCTCCAGTCTTTCTCCCATCTTTTAGTCAGGGTTATTGAGAACCTGCCCAGGTCTTGTCAGGTATGTATTGTTCACGTGCAGTCATTGGACCAAACATGCTTCGGGTGAAATATAAACATTTCTAAAAACATTCTTAAAACTACAGAACAGCCCTGGCTGGTGTAGCTCAGTGGATTGAGTGCGCGGGCTGCGAACCAGGCATCGCAGATTCGATTCCCAGTCAGGGCACATGCCTGGGTTGCAGGCCATGTCTCCCAGCAACAGCACATTGATGTTTCTCTCTCTCTCTCTCTCTCCCTCCCTTCCCTCTCTAAAAATAAATAAATAAAATAAAAAAAAAACAATCTTATAAAAAAATGTTAAAAAAAAACCACTAGAGAACAAATGATGCTTTGGGCACTGTTTGGGAAAGTTTCTGTGGCAGATTGATAAATATTACAATTGTGTTAGCCCAGAGATGGGGGGGGGGGACTAGTAAAGAGTCTAGTTCACGCTCAGTAGAGCAATTTCATAACATCTTACTGTGCCCTTCATCAACCCTCAAGTCACTCTGCCAGGGTTTCTCAGAAGACTGTAGAGCAGAAAGTCACTGTGACCATGAAATTACTGAAACTGCAGACTCCCAGTCCTGTAACACAACCCCCAAATTGGGTTATTTCTCAGCTCCCACAGGAAAGATCACAGAGCCAGACACTGCCCTAGGGTCAGAGGTCAGCCCTTGGTCCCTGGGGCTGTGTGCTGATCTGACAGCACCTTGTGAAGGGTGGCCTCTGCTGATTTCTCCCTTCTTTCTTAGCAACCTGGTCTCTGGACTTCTGCTTTCTAACTGGGACTCTCTGTGCTCATGTGTTCCTGTCAACCTTCAGTGAATCCCCTAGATTCTGATCCTGTCCTGGTGCCCAGGTTATGGGCCTCACTTGACATCCTGGCCATGACCTGTCAGGAGGTGTGTGACCAGCCAAGCTTCCTCTCAGCAAGGCTCCTGCTTGTGCTGTGTCCAGTCCCAGTGGCGCTGACATTTACAAACATCTCACTAGAGAAAGAAAAGTAAAGTTGTTTTCTATATCTGGGAGAAACTTTTTATCTCTGCTGGTCTTGGCGAATGAACAAATGGATGCCTGACTGTATGGGAGGGCAGTTGTCTAAATATCAGCGGACAGAGTAGACATACAGTCTACCACGGGAGCATCAAACAGTAAAATGGAAAAACCCAATTAGGGTGATTAATTTTTTAAAGCCTACCTTCTGATTCTACGGTGTACACTGGGAGTAGAGGGCTTGTGAATAAAGCAGGTCCTTCCCCAAAACTCATGAAATACTCTCTTTAGAAACTCCTTGCTTTCCATACAAGCTGGGCTAGTCTAAACATTCCTGCTCACTATTTTAGGGCAGGGCTGGGAGGTCAAGCCATTTGGCTTGATACTATATATGAAGAATGAACTTGGATTCCTTCCAGGTGGAGGGAATGAGAACTCACTATAATTAGGGTATTATTTGTTAAATGGGAAGTGACTATTTTGACATGGATTAGCTTAAGATATGGATCAGAGGATGGAAGAAGGTCAGGAAGCAACACAGAACCAGGAGGAGATCTTGCTCAGGATTTCATTTCTTTATCTTCACTAAGGATGTCATGAATCCTCAGAGGAGAAAGTGTATAAATACATAGACTGTGGGTATATACTTATATATTTGCTTAAATGAATAGTTTAGCAAGCCACAGTCCTTCATAAAGTGATTAATTTACTGAATTTATGCATAAAGGATCTACTTTCTAGGATGACAGTAGTTTACATTTTATTTTATTTTTTAGTAGTTTATGTTTTAGGGCTTAACATATAAGCACCTTACATGGATTAACTCATAAGCTCTTCAAAACAGCCGTTGAGTGGAGTATTATTATTGTCCCCATTTTCAGAGGTAGAGCTTCAGATACTGTGAGCTTAAGCAGCTTGTTGAAGGTCACAGAGCTAGAAGGAAAATTTGAACCCAGGCAGGATGCTTTCAGAGCCTGCACCCTAAATCACATGCCATACTGCCCCTTATTATACACTCCTTGGTCTATAGAATTTCTGACAACTACATGGAGGACAAGATCTCTTCTCCTTCTGGTTCTGTGTTACTTCCTGACCTCTCCCACCCTACTGATCCACGTCAGTAATCTATCTTCACTCAGCCTCGGACCTGGCCAAGCTTTAACTTTTGTGTGGGTGTATGGGTTCAGGATTAGATGTAAACTGAGTTCTATAAAACCTTTTTTTGGAATTATTGACTATGGGTGTAATTACTTTAATGACAGCAAATGCTGTGATTATGCCAAATGGAGTAATTTGTTTAAATGTGGTACATATAAGGAAATCACTAAATTGCATAATTGTAGCACCATGATGAGGTTGCAAGGTTCTTTGTTAAATTAGATAAAGGTGTGTGTAACCTCAGAGTACAGATTTAACTTTGGTGACGAAAGGAAGGAATTATTTAGATTTTGGTCAAGATAAAACAAATTTCATCTCAAACATTTTTAAATATGTCTTTTCAAAATCACATCATCACTAAGTGGTTTACTAGGCTCAAAGAGGTCTGGTTTTCCCACCGGATATTCTCTGTGGACCAAATGAGCCAAACCCAAAGTGAGGACAGCTTGGTGAGAACGCAGCCCTGACACCATCAGCTCCTCACTCCAACTTCCAGTTTCCTCATCTCCCCTTGAGAGAAGCCTGGGATCAGGCATAGTATGAGGCTCAATAATACTTTGTTTCCACCCCTTTAAACCATGTTCAAGACATGATGTTTAATTAAGCCAGTTATTGCACTAGAAAAGTATGTACAAGTCTATTATCTCCATTTCTAAAATGAGAAAATCAGTTAAATATTTCCTCAGCAAAAGAAATAAGAGAAACACAAAATTAACTCAAGAATTCCCTACTCACTGGTCACACTAGGGGTACTTTCTTCAGAGCTGACTACGGTCAGAGAGAAGAAAAGAAGTAGGTGGAATCATTTTGCTACACACCCTTCTCATCATGGGTTTTACATATTCCAGTCTGGGTAGTATATTCTAATACACCATAAAATAGGACCCTGGAAAACCAATCCCACCTCTTGGGACTTGGACAATTACTAGTTTCCATCTAATGGCAAGCAAACATCATTCATATTGCCAAGCCAACTGGGTTAACCAAGCCTCACAAAAAGATTATTAAAGTCCATCAGCCTCCTACATTGACATTAAAATTACAGGATGATTCATAAAATCACTAGGCCCTGAGAGGTTAGACAATGGCAGAGATCACCAGTATCTGAAGATTCAGAAGCATCATTTTGAGTGATTGTCAGGTTTGGTGGTGGAGGATGGGTGGGTGGGGTGGGGGGAATCTCTGTCTCTCTCTAAGAGAGAAAGAGGGAGCTTCTTCCGCTAGGTGAGTGTTCTAGGAACCCACCTATATCAGTGTACCAGCTGGTGTTGTGGGAGACTGCATTTAGCTTCAGTGAATTTTTTTAAGACTCTTTCAATAAGCCTTTGCCCCTTTCCTGATGGGTGATTTACAAAGGCACCTGCCTGCACTGCATTGAGTGTTGGACCATTTTTGACCAAAAACAGCATGAGCCCCTCATGTCCCACCCTTCCTAGTCATCCAATCTTGACCTGAGTGACTTTTTTTGGCTTCCCCAGATGAAAAAAAGTCCTCAAAGGGAAATGTTTTGCCAATGTGTAAGAGGTGAAACAAACAAACAAAAGGCAGAAGCTCCAAAAAGCATCAAAATTGGTGAGTCCAAAATCTTTTTGAGCAATGGAAACATCTCGGTAGGTGTATTGCATCAAATGGAGAGTACTTTGAAGGTGACTGAAGTTTAAACACATAAGAATAAATACACAATTTTTTAAATACATAAAATCTGGGTTTTTTGGGTCCCCCCTTGTACACACATATTTTCACACACACACATATATATTTAGCTCTGTATGTATTACAATGTAACTATATGTATACACAATATACAGAGCTAAATTTATTTTGGACCAGATCTAACTTGAAGGTTAATACCCCTGGGCCTGCAATTTTCATTGTTTCTAAAAATGTATGTTATAAAGACTAAAGTATTTCTGACAGGGGAAATAAAAAATGCTTTCTAAAGGATTTTCAGCACTCTGTAATGGATAGTGTTAATGCTCATTTTGTCAGTATACTTATTACCAAACAGGCAGCCATGCTTTTACAGGAAAGTAAGATGAGTTATTTATGTTTGTGGGACAAATACAGGACAAAAAGGACAAGGAGTGTTTGTTGTTTTGACATCACAGAATCTCAGAGGTGGAAGAGATTTTGAGGTTGCCCAGTTCACCAACTCTCATGAATGGAATTGCAATAATAACTAGAAATAAAGAAAGAAGCATAATAATTCCAACTTACAGGCTTTGGAGTTTTCCATGGAGAAAAGAAACCTGTAATAAAGAAAACAATATTTGAACTTTGAAAATATACCCTACCACCACTTATGGGTGGCATGATATTAAAATAATTGCAAGTCACTTTAAATTAGTTAATGGCAAACAATAAAAACCACAAAAAATTAGGTCTGCCTATATAGCTTTCTTTAAAAAGCCAAATAATTAGTGATTCAAAGAACATTTTTAAAAAATTTGCAGCTGAGGATTCTGAGGCACAGAATGAGTGAGTAACTGTGTGGCAACCGGCCATTTTCTGAGTCTAACACTGAGTCATTCCTAGGGGCCTCTGTGGCACAGCCTTCGCTGGAGAAGGAGAGAGGAAAGAGGAGAGGGAATGGAGAAGGGAGAGAGGAGTGAGAGGATAGGGATGCACAGAGAAAGAGAAGAGAAGAGAGATAGAACTTTAGATTTTTAAAGGTAAATACCTTTCTTACTATTTGGTGCCAGGGCTCTAGACTCATCAGGGGGATCATTTTGTAAATTATATAGATGTCTAACTACTGTGCTGTGCACCTGAAACTAAAATAAAATAATATTGAATGTCAACTGTAACTGAAAAACAAAAAATAATTAAAAAGAAGTAATTCTGTCATATGTACTTAAAAATCAGTCAACACGCCTTCATTAGTCCTCCATTCCCAAATAATGTGTATACCTGCATTGTGAATCAGATTCTAACTTTTACGGAACTGCTCTCCCACTGAGGCCTTCTCTAGAGCAGATGTCTATTTTATTACACCTATTTTATTTTATATCTATTTTACCTCTCTCTCTGTCTCTTCTCTCTTCTCTTTTCTTTTCTTTCTCCTCTCTTACACCTTAGTGTTAGCATACTGTTTTGATGAAGAAACAGCTCAAATCTTTTTTTAAATGAATGAGTTATGTATCATCAAAGCCATTTTTTTCAACTTATTTACCCTTTCTATTATCACATATGGTGTGATGATTGGACTGACTCTGTGGTCCAAATGACCATTAAGATAATTAAAAGTATAAGCAAAACAAAACAAACAAACAAACCTCACAGACAACAGTACAGTGATCACCAGAGGGAAAGGGGGTTAGGGGGAGGTAGAATTTGACTTGGGGTGGTGAACACATGATACAATATACAGAGAATTTACTATAGAATTACACTCCTGAAACCTACATTTTATTAACTAATGTCACCCCAATAAATTCAATAAAAATAAAATAAAATGATGCTTTTAAAATGATAATTAAAAGTAAAAGATTAATTCCCTTTTCTTTTTTCCTTTATTGTTATTTTATCATATTGTATCAGTTTGAAAAAATGGTAATAAAAACAAGCTTTAACATAATGGGGGTGGTGGTGGAGGGGGCTGCCACATATTGACTCTAGCAAGCCAAAACATAATAATTCAGGGTACAAAACAAAATTCTTTTCATATAATGTAGTCCCTCTCTCAACAATTTCACTCATTGTAATGTTAGGTGGTATCTGGTAAAATGTCCAATTAAAAATGAAATATTGAAACTATGTTATACACATATAGTATGTTATTACCTTTAAAACTGGGGATTTTACAAAATGGGAATATTTGAAAACTATAACCCATTTATAGGAAATACCTCCAGAAACCTGAACACACAATTATCTAGGTGCTTGCATAATCCAGTGCAGGCAATGTGGAAATACTGAGTGCATCTCAATGCACCACTGTGAAGAACTCATGCTTCATTGTATGAAAAGAGTAGAAGTCTATAATCCATTGTTTCTCAGCTTTCCTGGGAACCCAGAGTTAAATTTAAAGTTCAAGTGTAATAGCCACCTTACCTAAGGAGATTCGTAGAACTACTCTTTTTCTTACATATTCTGTATGTTCTTATCTCCTTTTCCAACTAATGAAAAAAAATTCTGTTCAAAGTGTGGTTTCATTAATTAATTATAAGTATTTAATCACATCCTTTTGGGAAATATCTCAGAGTAAAAATTACACATAAATAAACATATTAATCACCTTTGATTTGTTCTATGGAATAACAATGAAAACAGTTTGACCACTAATTTTAAAGCAAAAAAAAATGTGAGTTATTGGCCAATTAACCATTATTTTCTGTGAAGGATAAAATGTATTTGCTGTTTTATGGAATTTTCAGCAGAAGTTCTTTTGAGAAACAATGGCATTTATATATTCTTGCAATGTCCAGACATTCAATTATTTCCTCTGCTTTCTTGGTGTTATAACCTTCCTTGAGTGCCCAAAAAGACTTTGACTATTTGCTACTTTACATTTGTTAGGGTCTGGGAGTTTCTTAGACTTTGATACAGATGTATTGAAAATGGCTCCTCTATTATGGAGCTCTCATCGCCACATGGGACATTATCTCAAAGGATGATTATTTTGTCTGCAGAGCATGTGTAATCATCTGACCTCTCAGTAGTTATGGTGCCAGAACTAAAATGGTCTGAGGGACACTGGTCAAGATCAGACACAGAGGGTGTTTAATTTGACCCCCTTTCATCACAGGCACTTTGGTTCCCATCCTCTTAAGGCTGTTTCCCTCAGGCGAACCTCACACCATATCCGTACGCCTCTGAATGCCACTCCTGGTCCCAGTGTGGCAGTTTCTGGAATGTTCCTAATGCTGTGTTCTGCTGCAGAGGCTTGTTACTGAGTCACTGTCAAAAAGAGGCTGCTTGCTATGGAGCAAGTAATTTTAGGTAGTAAGAAATAGCATCAGAATAGATTTCTTATAACTTACATGATCTTTTGTGCTTCTTTGGCAAGTTATCAATCATGTTATAAACATTTAAATTAAGATAAATAGAAAATATCTATTTTGGATATACTCAATTTGGCCTGTTTAAGCCAGAAGGTCGAGTTTTCTACATGATTAAACTCCAATTTTCTACTCAACTTCATTGCAAGAGCTAGAGAAATATTGTAATAGTGTAGGTTAAACTATCATATATTATAAATGTGCAATAATTTTTGTAGGGATGGCTCCTCTAGAAAACTTTCTATAGTCCAATTAACATTAACCCCCTCCCTCAAATGAAAAATATAAATCTTATTTCTGCAGTGTATCTTTTCCTGAGATCATTCTTGCTTCAGATAGATCACAGAAGCTCGGTAGGCTTGTTGGCTGAGAGATCACTCTTGCCTCCTCACCACCCACCTTAAGAGTGGACGGAATGGGGACAGAGATGGCTTCTCCTCAAGCCTTTCAGAGATGACAGTCTTCTTTATAAAACCAAGTTCAAAATAAAAGAGCTTTTTTAATAAAATAATAATCACAGTTCCTTTACGTTTTAGTTTATTTCTGGCCTTTATTTCCCCTATTTTTATAGCAAATAGTATAATTCCTTTATGAAATTAAAATTTCTTTACAATGACCCATGTTTTCTGTACTGATCATTTACTGGGGTGTATACAAATGCAAATGTATTTAGTAATCCTAATTCTTAGGACCTCGAAAAAGTTGAAGACCTTAAGGTACAGTGATTAGCTACTGAAACATGAGTGAGAACATCAAAGGAAAAATAAAGTGGAAATGTTTAGGTGCAACTGATAAGAAAGTTTAGATGCATTAAACAAAAGACACAAAACTGAATTAGATCTCTAAAATCTGTCTTCTTTATAACAAGAAATAAAACTAAAATATATTTTTAATTCTGTACCTAAAAGCATCGTGAGATTGGTAGAGAAACAGAGGCATGATGCAAATAGACCAGAAATTCTGGTACTTGAAAATGGAAGAAGACAGCAATGACTTCATGTTGAAATTTATATTAAGTTCTACATGTCAATGAAGTATAATTTTTAGTAAACTATAAGAATATGGTTACAAGATGAATTATATTAGGCCCCAGTTAAATATGAAGTTCAAATAAATAACAAATAATTTGTTAGTTGTCTTATATATTATACAAGACATTGCATAGGAGATACTTAAACTGAAATTAATTTAACTAGGAATTCTGCATTTAAATTTTCTTTTTTTATCCTCACTTGAGGTCATTTTTCCATAGCTCTTAGTGAGAGAAGAAGGGAGAGAAAACAAGAGAAACACTGATTCAAGAGAGAAGCATCAAGTGGCTGCCTCCTGCATGCACCTGGATAGGGGAGAAGAGCCCAGACTGGGGACTGTGAACATCTGGATGGGGTCAAACATGCTGTGCCTGGATCAGGGATCAAACTCACATCTTAGGTATGTGCCTTGACAAGGAATCGAACTTGCAACCTTTTGGTTACAGGAGGATGCTCCAACCAACTGAGCCATACCAGCCAGGGTGAATTCTGTATTTTTATTTGCTAAATCAGAACGCCCTATCAGTAACATCTAACATGTCTTGGGCATCCACATGGAAATAAAAAATGCAATAGTAACATCTACTGCAAGTAATATTCATTTGATTCAGTAAAATCCCCAGAAAATATTTAATATTTCTTTTTCTTACACCCCACCACCCCCAGCATGTTTGATTGTCAAGAATCTTGCTTCAGAGAAACCTGAGAACATCTCTTTGCTATACAGGTCATTGGATTGTGTTGGTTGGCTGTTCACCAGTAGTTTTGACTAAAGTCCCACTTCACAAAGGCCTGTTTTCAAATTGCATGATGACTGTTCAGTAACATTGCCTTATCCCAAGAGGAACGCTCCACAGAGTGACTCTTTTCAGAACCTACTTTTTCTGACACATGATACCCTACATGAAAGGATGTCAATATATTTACAGTAGCTCTGAAGGGAGAGCCCCTTTCCAGTGTGTATTTGTGAGTTATTTGGTAAGAATTTTTATTACCGTTATTTACTTTCACAGGGCAAGAAGATGATGAACTTCTTAAAACCACTCCAATTCAAATAAGTGACCAAAACTCAATGAAGAGCAATTTAATCGCAGAGTCCCACCGTGATCAATTTGGAATAACACCAAGGCAATTTTTTGAGGGTTCTAAGAATTTCCCCAAACAGAACTAAATTTTCTGATATGCCTCTGCACTCCATTTGCTAGATTGAACTTCCATTTGCAGAATGTGAAATGTTTCTCCTTCAACTGAAGTATTTGCTACAACATACAACTCTGGTTTTGGAGACTATCATTACAGTTTCAAGTATTTTATGGGGGATTCTACAATTACTAAAAATGATAGAGATGCGGGGGAGACACTTTCTATTTCCTGTTTTCCTTAAGTAATAGAAAAGGAATAGGAATTACTTTGAAATAAAGACTTCTTTCACTGAACATGTCCATGCCCTGGGTTATTCAAAGCCATGTGCTATTTTGCTTAGAAAAGAAGGAAGACAAAGAGTATGAATGTACTTAACACTACTGAACTGCATATTTAAATATGGTTAATGTGGCAAATTTTATGTTATGTAAATTTTACTATGATTAAAAAACAGAGCAATAAAAAAGATTAAAGAAGAAAGGGAGAACAAAGGTGAATGCATATTGTATGAGTGTGAGAGAAAATAACAGAAAGAAATTTTTTCACAGACCCTGTGGAATCTTGCTGAAGGACAGGAGACTCACCTGCACACCCATACAGAGCCTTCCAACCCTCAGGTTATTCTGTTTTATAAAATATTGGAAGCAAAAAGGAAACCCGTTTCCTACTACATTTCTGAAAGTATTTCAGGGACTGTGAGAAACTCTTCCTTTAGCGGGAACCTTTTTTTTCTTTTAAGTTTCCCGAAGGGGTAAAAAGCCCCAGCATTTTTAGTATCTGCAGTTAGGGCTAATTTGAGGGAGAAAAATACCACTAATACAGTTAATCTTTAATTTAAAGATCCTCCCATTTTCCCCCAGCCTGGCAAATTTTCCATAAAAAATTCAGCCTTTGGTGAATGTAAGCCAGCAGGGTAATGAGCTAATTTCCATTAAAACTAGTTCAATGTTATTCACTTTTTTCCTGGTTTTTGACTGATTCATGTATTTCTTATTAAAATTCATTAAACGGGCTAAACCCTGCAGTTCCTTTAGGTAATTTATTTAAGCTATTTGAAGTCAGTAAAAGGGTAATTCTTCTTAATGAAACTGACCTGGGCCAAGAAATGACCTTCCATTAAGCAAGCACGGATGTACAATGCACTCCCGGCGGTGCCCAAGTCTCACAGCACCATGCTCCAGCCAAGCTAAACAGTCAGTTTGCAAAGAAAATGTCAGATTGGCTGCCACCTATGGCCTGGAGAATCTGTTTAAAAACAGATTTCTCTGCAATGCTTTAATAATGATTCTTTCTGCATCTTTAAAATAAAAGTTTTTTTTTTTTCTTTAAACAAATACTATAAAGTGTGTTCATGTGATCATTTCCCCCTGGGTTTGTTTCCTATGGAGAGAATAATCCAACCATCTCAAATAATCCCAATGAGTATCTTGAAAGGATAAGCCTGCACATGTTGTCTTTTGATAAACTCGACTACATAAAGGATATGTTCTGAATAAAGCAGACCTGGTGGACAGCTCGATCAGGAATAACAGAATGGACCGGAAGAAGAACTGTGTCAGAGAGGCTAAATCTCAGAGCGAGGTGAGGTTTGCAGAAAATATTAACAACTACAAAGGGCTTTATCTTTATGTCCTGAACAAGACCAAGAGCAATGGAGAGAGAATCTGCTCTGTATGATGATGGCACCCTGTACACAGTTGGCATAGAAAACATGGAAGGATATCAGTGCTTGTGTGGTAGGCAGTTAGACAGACATGAGCAGAGCCAGGACAATGGGCCAGGCACAGAAGGTCACCAGGACAGAAAGCTCTGAGTGCTTGGCAACAAATAAAAATGGAAAAACAAGGCCCTCACCCCTAGGGTGACCCTTTCTCCCCTAACTTATCACTGGTCATGTGGTTTGGACCCTTTCCTTACCTTTCCTCCTGGCCTGTTGCTAGTCACACGGTAGACCCCCATGGAGAAGGAACAAGGAGCAGAAGAGTGGCCTCATATGACTTCTGTGCAGACCCTTGAACCAGCATTCCCTTAGGCATTAGCTTCTAGGGATAATATCTGGGCCTCGGTTGTGTTTCAGCTCCAGGCCCAGTAAAGCAGCAAGACCAGACAGAGTGACGCCATAGCTGCCTCAAGAACACCTGCAATGACTAATGTCTTTGTGCTCTGGCACCCACCAATCAGTGGAGACCACAGCCCTGAAAGGACGAACCTGAAAAGCTGATGAATATTCTGTTTATATCCTCCCCTGAGACCTTCCTTAATATCTCCAACCTTAAAAGCTCTTACAATGGAGGATCCATCATGCTCTCCCTCTTGGGAGAACATTGTTGTCTTTCCTGTCCCCTTATCCTGCCCCCCGCCCAGGCAGTTACCTTGACCCCTTACCTTCTCTCTCCTGAGCTCCAAGGGACCCTTGTTTTGTCTCTAATTTGTTTCCTGGGCCCATTTCTTCTACAACTCGCTTTTTCTACCTTTCTGGCTTTCTAAATAAACTTTCTCTTAGAGTTTGAGTCTTGGCTCTGAATTCTTTTCTAGCCAGAACTGAAGTTACTGACATTGCTGGACCAAGCTCTGGTTTGACTCCACTGGTCTAACACTTGGTGCTATTATCACTGCCATCACTTGCAAATAGAAAATTTAGATCCTGAAAGTAATATATTTTTTAAAATGATGACTGTATAATGATGAATGATGAAGGTTTTTTTTTTTTGAGAAAAAAATCTAGGAACATCTTTAAGTAATTTAAGATAGGTTAGATGCCTGCTCTGGTATTTTACATCAACATTAAATAAACTTGTATTGAGTTGAGAGTGTCTTACAAGCACCATGAATTCAACACAGCAAAAGTGGAACCTTTGATCCTTTCTCCCAAATCTTCTCTTCTGTTCCCTATTTCGGTAGCTTTCAATTGATCCTCCAAATTTCTAAGATAGGAATATGAGAGTCATTTTTAATATCCCCCCCTCTCTAACTTCCTTATCATCAAATTCTGTCTACTCTACCTCCAAAATCTATTTGAAACTCACTTCTCTGCATCTGCACGGCTGCCACTGCGATCCACAGCCCCCATCATTGCTTGCCTGAACAGAAGCAACGGCAGATTAGCTGGTGTCACAGAATCAAATCACATTTAAAAATCCTTCAATAGATTCTCATCGCCTTTAGGGTAAAACACAAATGTCTCTACATAAATCGTTTCCTCCCAAATAGTGGTCCCTCCCAGTTACTTACTCCCCAGACACATTATGGGTTACTCATCTTTACTTGCTCTAGCTCCCTGACTATGCCATGCTCTCTACCACAGGCCCTTTGCATGAGCTGATTTCATTTGCCTTGCCTTTGTCACTTTTCTCACAGCTATCTCTGACCCCTTTCGTTTGTGTCAGCTGCAATATCACTCCTCAGGCAAGATGTCCCTGACTTTATATTAAATCAAAGCTCTCTGGTGCAATTTTTCATTGCATCCTGTATTTTCTATTATATGATACCCACCACTATTTGTAATTATATTTATGAAATCATATTCACATTATTATATTTGTAAAATTATTAGTTTATGTCCCGTCCCCAACTCATGTATAAATTCCATTTCAGGAGTGATCATTCCTATTTGTTCACAATGTCCTCCCAGTACTTAGCACAATGCTGACACATTAGATACTTATATAAACACATTTGAATGAATTAAAAATAGTAGTGAAGGGTGAGGAGATAGGAGAGACAAACTCACAAGATACCTAGGAGAACTGGTGAGGCGTGGTGATTTGCTAGGAGTAGTATGATGGAGGAGATAAAATCTATTATGATTTTTGTCTTAGAACTCGGATGGATGATGGTGTCATTAGCTGAGGTAAGAAATACAGGAAAGAGGCTTCTTAGAGTGGAGCCTAGCAAGTATGATTATGGGAAAAGTGAGTTTAAGGTGGGTTTTGGGAGTTTGGATCCAAATGTTGGATCCAACTACTACATTTTTAAGTTTGCATGTAGTAGTTGGTTCTATTGTCTGGTAGTCAGTAGAGGTAACAGGTTAGAGATCTAATAAGTCAGGTTAAACTTAAAATAATGCAACAAAGTTATACAGCATGAAAAGACAAATTTTTATGGTATATAGAAGAATTAATAAAGTGTCTGAGGAGTAACAGAGGGCTAAGCAAAGAGAAAGTTTCCAGAAGTAGTAAAGGAAAATATTCCTAACACAAGGCTTTCAGTAGTTTGTCCAATAGGAGGGTCACCAGTGGCTTTGGTGGGAGTAGTTTAACTGCTACAACAGAGGCAGAACCAGGTTTCAGTGGTTTTGAGTGAATGGAAAGTGAGGAAGCAGAACCAAGAAATGGCTAAGAGGTTGAAGAGACAGTGTCATAGTGGCTATGGGGTACATAACCCCTATGAAGGGAAACTTTCTTTGGGGATAAGCATGATTAGATTCAGATGAGGAGGTTCCTGAACAGAGACTGTGTCTGAAGATTCAGGAGAAAAACGGATAATTGCTGAAATTATTTCATGAGAAGATAAGAGAGGATGACATCTAAGGCACAAAATAAAAAATTAATCTTAATTGAGAGAGAACACCCAAGCCCTTACCAAGAGGCTGGAGCACATCCATGCTGGGGAAGCCCAGGGGTCTCACCTAAGAGCCAGGGCTGGGACTGGGTAGCAGAACTCAGTGTGGCTGAAGGTGGGAAAGTCAATGGGGGAAGGGAGGTTGTAGGGTTTTGGTTATGCAGGGAAGCTGGAGGAGAAAGTAAAAATAACCTGTGTGGAAACATTTAGTTCAGGGGATTGAGGCAAAGATGTAAACAGAAAAACCACTTCTGAGACAGTATAGCAAAGAGTTTATGCACTCAGTATATGGGGTAAAAATGATTTGAACTCTGGTCTCAGCTCCCCCTCTCTCTGGTTGTGGGGTCTCACATATACACAGGAGGGCTTAGACGACTGGGATTAACTCGTGGGCTGAGTGAGACCCTGGGTTTGCTTTGTGGCTCACATCTGGGTGACTGTGAGCAAGTCCACTATTGTCTTTAAGGCACAGATTCCTTGCCTGCAACTAAGTAAAGATAATAATAGGAATTATTTGGTTTTAGCCAAGATGGAGGCATAGGTAGAAATGCTTGCTTCCTCACAGAACCAAAGGAAGGATAACAACCAATTTAAAAACAAATAACAACAAGAACCACCAGAAAATCAAACTGCATGGAATCCCAACCACCAAAGAGTTAAAGAAATACTCATCCAGACCTGTAGGAAGGGCAGAGATGGGCATTTGGGCAAGAGGATGCATGGCAAGGCAGTGGACCAGGTGGATGAGGCTGCAGTTGGCTGATTGGGAAACTAAAGACTCAAAACCTTTGCCTGTAAAATTCTGTGGGAGTTGTGAAGATGGGAGAAACTCCCAGTCTCACAGGAGAGTCCATTGGTGGGGCCCACAAGATCCTAGAATGTACACAGACTCATCCACATGGGAATCAGCACCAGAAGGGCCCAATTCGATTGTGGGGAGTGGGGGAAGTAATGGAAAGAGGGGCGAGAGCTGAGCAAGCGACACTGTTTCCTCTTTGATCCTTCCCCCACATACAGCGCCACAACACAGCAATGTGGGTTGCCCCACCCTGGCAAATATCTAAGGCTCCCCCCTTACAACATAACAGGTGCCCCACTGAGACAAAAAAATATAGCCCAAATGAAAGAACAGATCAAAACTCCAGAAAAAAAATTAGCAATGAGAAGAAAGCCAACCTGTCAGATGCAGAGTTTAAAGCATTAGTAATCAGGATGCTCACAGAAATGATTGAGCTTGGTCGCAAATAGAAGGAAGCAATAAAGGATATATAATGTGAAATAAAGGAAAATATACAGGGAACCAACAGTGAAGAGAAGGAAACTAGGACTCAATTCAACTGAAATAAAAGGAAGAAATAAATATTCCACTGGAACAGAATGAAGAAATAAGAGTTCAAAAAAATGAGGAGAAGCTTAGGAACCTCTGGGACAACTTTAAGTGTTTCAACATTCAAATCACAGGGGTGCTAGAAGGAGAAGAGGGAAAGCAAGCAACTGAAAACTTACTAAAAAAAAAAAAACAATTAAGGAAAACTTCCACAATCTGTCAAAGGAAATAGACTTCCAGGAAGTCCAGGAAGCTCAGAGAATCCCAAAGAAATTGGACCCAAGGAGGAATACATCAAAGCTCATCATAATTACATTACTCAAGATTAAAGATGAGGAGAGAATCTTAAAGGCAGAAAAAAGCCAAAAAGCAGACAAGAGAAAAGGAGTTACCTACAAAGGAGTTCCCATAAGGCTATCAGCTGATTTCTCAAAAGAAACCTTGCAGGCAAGAAGGGGCTGGAAACAAGTATTGCAAGTCATGAAAGGCAAGGACCTACATCCAAGATGACTCTATCCAGCAAAGCTTTCATTTAGAATGGAAGGGCAGATAAAGTGCTTCTCAGATAAGGTCAAGTTAAAGGAGTTCATCATCACCAAACCCTTATTATATGAAATGTTAAAGGGACTTATCTAAGAAAAAGAAGATGATCAAAAACTATGAACAGTAAAATGACAACAAACTCTCAACTGTCAACAACTGAATCTAAAAAACAAAAACAAAAGATATGCAAACAACTAGAACAGGAACAGAATCACAGAAATGGACATCATATGGAGGAGGGTTATAAGTGGGGATAGAGAGAATGAGGGAAAAGGTTCAAGGAATAAGAAGCATACATAGTAAGTACAAAATAGACAGGGGGAGGTTAAGAACAGTATAGGAAATGGAGAAGTCAAAGGAATTATATATATGACCCATGGACATGAGCTAAGGTGCAGGGATGCTGGAGGGTGGGGGGCAGTGCAGGGAGAAGGAGGATAAAGGGGAGAAAAAAATTGGGACAATTGTAACAGCATAATCAATAAAATATACTTAAAAATAACAGGAATTATTTTGTGAGAGCTAAATAATAATGCATTTTATAATTTGTCAGTATAAAATGGTACACCTTTTCATTTAATGCTTTTGATGCATTTTGAATTCTTTTTCTACAAAATAAAGGTTTGCTTTTCAGAAAAGATGTTCAACAGTTTATTGTCACAACACATACATAATTTTTTGCTTATTTGTGTTAGGTTTTATGCTTCTTTAAGATTCCTGTTAAGTTCTTTTGAGCTGCCTTTTGCTATATGGACTATGATTTGTTTAAAGCAAATCATTTTTTTAATCCCATTAAAGTTTTTCCTTCTGCTCTTGGTTAGAGGAGTAAGGTAGCTCACTAACCTCACTCAGTGGTCCTTCTGCTCCAGCATAAACTGTACTCTCAGTTTATAGTGATTATATCATAATTATTATTTATGAATTGTTTTTAACTTTGTGTTTTTTTTTATTACTTAGACTTAACCAAGTAAAGTGATTTTACTGCTCACCGCAGTTTCTTTTATGTCACAATTTCCTCATTTTTTGACTTTGAATTTTGGTTTTATATTAGTATGTGTCCTCAAAATTTTCAGGATCAGTCTATGTTTGATTTCATAAGTAGAATAGTGGCCTTCTAAAAATGTCTACATCCTAGTCCTTGGAACCTGTGCATGTGTTACTTTACATGACAAAAGGGATTTTGTGGATGTAGTTAGGATTAAGGACTATGAGATCATGAGATTGGGACAATGACTTGGATTGTCTAGATGGGCCCCATCCAATTACACACGTCCTTAAAAATGGAGAAGCTTTCCTGGACACAGATAGAGAGGGCAGTGTAAAAAGGAATCACTTTGCCATTGCTGGCTTTGAAGAAAGAGGAAAAGGGTCAAAAGACATGGAAACATGGGAAGCATCCGGAAACTGGAAAAGGCAAATGGATTCTCCCCTAGAAACTCCAGAAAAGAAGGCTGCTCTGCTGACACAGTGATCCTAGCCCAGTAAGACCTAGGCTGGATTTCTGAGCTATAGCAGTGTGTGATAATAAATCTGTGTTGTTTTACAATAAGTTTGTAGTAATTCATTACGGCAATGATAGAAAACCTAAATACATGGTATCTTTTCCAAGAACTTACATATGAATTCTAGTTTCATTAATGAATTCTTAGATCAGAATATCTTTCAAACTCCACAGGAATTTTCCATTGTCCTCTGGCATCTAGTAATGACCCAAAGGACAAGGCTGGATCCACTCAATTTTTGTTCATTTGTAAGTAACGTTTCATTTTCTTCCCTGAAAAATTGTATAAGATCTTCTTTAACCTTTTAAATGCTTTACAAATTGCTAGAACATGCCTAGGTGTGAATTTCTTTTAACTAATTCTTCCTGGAATATAGTGAGAACATTTGCTTTAGGTTTTCTCTGAAGTCTTTCTACTTCAGATGTGGTCTGAGCACCTACTTACAGCATCAGCTTTACCTGGGGGCTTGATAGAAATCTCGAATCCCAGACCCCAGACCTATTGAATCAGATCAGCAGTTTAACAAGATTTCCAGGAGATTCACCTGTGCATGTGAGAGGTACTGCTCAAAGGCTATTCTATTATCTGTAGATTTGATATTGTCTCCTTTTCTCAGTTCTTGTCTTTAATTTCTTCAACCACCAGTATTTATCAAATGTGGGCCATGCCTCTCCCTGTCTAAGGATTGTGATCAGAGCTCTTGGTTTCACACATCATTTCCTTCCCCTTCCCCTCCTAACTCTGACAGCGCCCCCACCCCCCAGCTCATCCTCATGTTTGAGATGCTATGTAAATAGCAGTGCTACTGGGAGCAGAGTGTTGTGCACGGCTGCTGCTGACGTGGATAAAGCTTGAACCGGCTGCTCTGTAACTGCAGAGCTCCTCAAGTTGACCTCGACATCATCAATTTCTTGCACTATTAGTTTTACCTTTTACTGATTCTAATGAACATTTTAAATTTCTGAGGTAATTCCAAACCCCTCAGATTTATTTGTTACGGCCTTTTAACTTCATCAAGCATCATCTTTCTTGGTGTTTGCTTTTCAGGCTGCTCTGCCCATTTCTGTTTTTTAAGTGTTTCACAGTCATGCTCTTCTTCCTAATCTTCAAGGCTAGTTGTAATTATTCCTTTCTTACATGCTTAACTATTCTGTTATATGCTCTATGCTGGCCTTTAATTTTTGCCCCCATTCATTTAAAAATGGAAGATTTATCCAGATTCAGATTCCTGGCCTCTACGATCACCCATTTAAGTGACTCTGTGAAATAAGACCCATTTTGGATTTCACACGGCAGTGAACACATGTGCACAGCTTGTAGCCAGACTTCCACTGGCAATGGTGGTGTACAGCCTTGCTGGACAGTGAGGGAAACTTTGCTTGACAGAACTTCCTACTTTTGTTTGCTTGAAATTTATGAAGGCTTCTTCTACATTCTACTTGAAGAGTTCTTTCTTATAGCTCTGCCCCCATCCACAGTGCTGCAAGTAACTGTGCCGTGTGCCCCAGGAGACAATTTGTCACCACCCTCTCCTCTCTACTTTCTGCTACTCTGTGGTCTGGCATTTGAGAATTCAGAGTTGGTTGAAGCACAGTAGTTGTGAAAAAGAACTGCTTCTTCAGTGAGGAGAAGGCTAAACACAGCTCTCACTACCCTATAAAAAGTACCTAAGCAGTTTCATTGTTGCTAGCATCTGTGAATTCCTGACATTTTCCTTTCTATGTCTTCCTGGCTCTTCACTGGGATGTTGCCAGAAAGCACATAGGAGATTCTTTGGCCTGATGTCATTTTAAATAAAACCTCTTAGTAGCATAATCTGTTAATGTAGAGAATAATTTTATTTCTATTTGTCTATATGTTATACATATTATATATACATTATTTGTAAGCTAAGGTTTGAAATATAGGTAGGACTGATACTTACTTATTTCCTGTATTGACCAACTTAACCAGCTAAGGCTTGAAGTAATAAATCTTCATTTAAGGTCCTGGCATCCTTGGTTAGCATCACTTAGGGGAAAGAAAGTGCAAATATCTTTATAGGTTTGCCTTTCAAATGTATTTTTCAATAATCAAAATCACAAAGCAGAGGTAAAAATAAATTGGTTTGCTTTGTGGTGGGAAACTTGGTGTAACTAAATTTGTTTCCTTCTCCCTTTTCCCCCTTTCTTATTCCCAGGTTTGCCTATGGGGCTTTCTAGAGAGGAAGGAAAAATAGTTTTGTTGGGTCTGTTTTGGAATGAAGAGTGGGAGCTCACATCTTAGTCAGTGGGTCTTCAGAAGGAACTTCATTGACTGAGGTTTGTAAATCAATGCTTTACATACTGAAAGATGTCTTTTTAGTTTTGGATTCTCTCATAAGTAGGCCCTAAGATGAGGACTTGGGTGACCCTAGGAAGCATAAATGAAGAATGAGGAGAGTGAATCCGGGAAGCAAAATACTCTAAAAGGCAAGTAATTGCTATGAGCACCCTGGACTCAGTCCTCCTTGGATCTTCTGAAAAAAACTGTGTGGATAAGACATCAGAGCCTTCCTGTGAATGGCAAGGCTTCGGCATTTGTCCTCTGACTACCTTTCTCCAGGAGGATAAGGATTGTTCCCACTGAGTATTGCTCTCCCAGAGTGTTAACGCTCCCACATTTCTGGGTTGTCCCTGCTTAAGGTTGAGGAAGCACCTGTAGTGCCAGAGGAAGTTCTCAGGTGGAGAATAAGAGACCCAATGTTTGAGGTGGGACTCCTCAATTTGCTGGGAATGTCCACAGCTGCCTGTGATCTTGGGTGGGGGTGGCTCAGAAGATTTAAAGTGGCAGATCTTGTTAACAAAAGCAGGCGAACCATATTTGTGGTGGGAGGAAAACCTAAATGAATATGCATTTAAAGTACCCAGGGGTTGCGGGGGCCGGTGGGGGGGTGGGCGGGCATGGATGACAAAGGATTTACATAGTGCTAAAATAGGATGACGAGGATTCCAAGATGGCTGCAGAGTAGCTGGAAACTCTGTCCAATTGCTCCCAGCCCTGGACTGGTCTTGCAGCTAAACCACAGAGCAATCAACTTGAAAATCCAGCTAAGTGTGATTGAGAGTGTGTGTGAGTGGGCATGTGCACGGATGAATGTGCGGGTGGGTGTATGCAGGAATGTGCTAGTGCCTGTCTGCCTTGAGAGCACTTGGGGGCGTGCAGCACAGGTTCTCCTGGTGGAGTTGCTGCCCCAGCCACTGCAGCTGCCACCCAGCCTGGTGTTTCTGGCTGTGCCAATTTGGAGCATGAGCCACTTTCTTGAATTTGCAATATCTTCCTCGGGAAGAAGCTACCAGAGCTGCTGCACTACTGTGATCTCCTTGCTCTCTGGGCAGGACCGTGTACCCCTCTGCCTCCGGAAGCCAGGGTCTAGGGGACTGCGGTACTTGAAGTTGAGCGGGCTGTGTCCTCCCTGGTCCCTGGTGCTGCTGGAAGCACAAATGGGGCAGTGGTTGAGGAGGCTGCAGCTCGGCTGAGGACCTGGCAGTGCCTGAGCGGAGAGAGGCAGCTGTGGTGGCGCTGGCAGCAGAGTCTGCGGTGGGAGCACCAGTGGGAGTCCGAGGCTGAGACTCCCTGGAGGAGTGGCTGAAGAGCCCCGCCACTGTCCTATGTTAGAGTTTTGCTGCTGGACTCCTCCCTTCCCTCCACTATTCCTTCAGGATGATATGAGACTTAAAAGAAGACGATGCACACAGGATATATTCTATTGATTTGGGAGGGAGGAGGGGAGGTGTTGGTGTGAGAGAGAAAAGTCTGTAAGCATCCTCCTATACATGCCCTGACTGGGGAGCCAGGCTGCACCTAGAAGCCCTCTCAAGGCAGAGGCAGGCTGGTAGGGGTTGAACTCCTTAGCCAGATGGGGGAACATTCCTACCGATGAATGGGCCAATGAAAAATCAGGTCCCAACTGAAACAGGAGAGTCCATATAACACACACAAAAGACATTCCTAAAATACCCAGATTAAGAGATCAAGGGGTCTGTAGCATGGGGGCTCTCTGCTCTAGGGAGAGACAAAAACTGCTGGAGATAAGCCCATCATCTTTTTTTTTCCTTTTAAGGGGCAAGCAGGTTGTGTGTTTGTGGCTACTCGCCTTGGGCCCTAGTGAAGGGAGGGTGGTGCTGACAGGAGTCACGTGAAGAGAGTCTGGAGTGGGAGGCATAGGGGAGTTTGGAGGAGCAGCTGTGGGGTTTTCAGGGCCAGGATATACCTGGGCTACACAGCAGCCATCTTTCTTGAGAAGAGCTAGCCCCTCCCAGGGGAAAATGAATTACTTTACCCTGTGGGATACCACTGCCCCGACCCTCTGAAAATCCCCTCACAACCTCTGAAATCCTGTTGGCTCCATTCAGCAACTTTCTTTTTGGTTATTTTTTCAGATTACTCTGTCTTAGTGTTCTGTTTTTGTTTTTTGTTTTTCTTTTCTTTTCTCCCATCCTGGATCTTAACCCTTGCTGAGGAGACAGCAACATAAACAGACTCAGGGGTCATCAGAGCTGCAGTCAATCCATACACTAACCTGGGAAATAGACTGGTACTTCACTCTCATGGGAGAGCCACAGAGACACCCTCCTGGCATTCAGAAGACCCAAAATCTGAACTTTGGAAGCCTACTGGTGGCCCTGCCTGCCTAGTACAGGGAAATAATAACGCTGGACAGACTTAAACAAGTGGCTCCAGGGAGGCCATCCTTGAAGTCTGAAAAGCACCTGCCATGGGAGATCCAGGTATCATGGCCCCTGTTTCCACCAGAAGCCCTCTCAGAAACAGTCAGGTCTGTGACTAGTCTAAGACTGACAGCAGGCCAGCAGGCAGAGACAGGCAGAGGTGCATCCTGTGGTGACTTGGGACATTAGCTGACACACCTCTGGATGTCCTGTGGATAAAAGCCAGCTTTGCAGAGCAACTTGGCCCAACCTGGGAGCAGCCAAGCCTGGAGGAGTCAGCCACAAACTGTGGATTGCCAGTAGCTTTGAAAGGGTGGCTGAGGGCCAGATGTGGAGAGCACCTGTCATTGGCTTACACCAGACTCAGATATCAGAGCAGTGTCGAAAGGGAGAAACCAGAAGGCAAGATCTAAACTGTCCTGAGACAAATCCAGTTGGCTCTTTTCTCATTATCTCAGCTATTTTTATTTTTCATAGACTTATTTATTTTCTTTTGTTTTTGGTACTCTAATTTTTTTCATAGCTCCTATTCTACTCTTACCTTTGACTACTCTACTTTTCCCTTCTCTCATTTTATTATTTTTGTTAATTTTTCTGTGTTCCTTTTCCCCCGTTTCCTCCTTCAATTCATTATGAGTAGTAGTTCTCTTCCCCTTTCTCCTCTCATAATCACTTTTATTTTTTTGGTCCTCTTATATTCTTCTTCCTTTTCCCTTTTCTCTATTATTCTATTTCTCTTTCTGCTTTTAATATTCTGTGCTCTTTTGTTGTTGATATTGCTATGGTGATCAGGGAGGGGATTCTTGTTTGGGTGTTATTTTTGTGTTGTTTTGCTTGGTTCTGCCATCACCTATACAACAGCATACAACATGTGGTAGAAGTTGAGTCTCTAAGCCAGCCAAATGGAGGGGAGTTCCAACCAAAGAAAGAGCCAACAATTATCAGGACCCAAATGCAACAGGAAAGTCCACATAACCCACACAGAGAATATTCCTGGAGCATACAGATAAGAAGATTAAGGAGTTGTAACACTGGGGCCCATAGTACTCCTAACACACAAAGCCACTCCACAAGACAGAGAGTCAAGGCAAATTAAACTAATGCATAGAAACAAACACAAAGAGATGACTAGTTGGAGAGACAAAGAAACAGCCCTCAAATAAAAGAAAAGGAGGAATCTCCAGAGAAGTGCTAAGTGAAATTGAGGCAAGCAATTTATCAGACATAGAGTTCAAAGTAATGGTTATAAGGATGCTCAAGGAACTTAGTGAGAACCACAAGGAACTTAGTGGGACCTACATCAACATGAAAAAAGACATAGAAACCTTGAATAAGAACCAGATGGAAATTAAGAAATATCTGAAATGAAGAACACACTAGAAGGAATTAAAATCAGGCTAGACAAAGCAGATGACTGGTGGAAAAAAACACCCAGTCAGAAGAACAAAATGAAAAAAGATAAAAAAGAATGAGGACTGTTTAAGGGAGCTTTGGGACAACATGCAATGTAACAATATTGACATTGTAGGGATACCAGACGGAGAAGAAAAGGAGCAAGGGATAGAAAACCTGTTTGAAAAAATAATGACAGAAAACTTCTCTAACTTGGTGAGGGAAAATGTCATGCAAGTCCAGGAAGCATAGGGAATACCTGTGAACCCAAAGAAGCCCACTCCAAGACACATTACAATCAATATTGCAAAATTCAAAGACAAAGAGAGAATCTTAAAGGCAGTAAGAAAGAAACAGCTAGTAACATACGAAGGAGTTCCAATGAGGCTATCAGCTGATTTTTCAACAGAAAGACTACAAGTACAAGGGATTGGCATGAAATATTTCAAGTAATGAAAAGCAAGAACCTGCCACCAAAACTACTCTATCTAATAAGGCTCTCTTTAAAACTGGAAGGTGAAATAAAGAGCTTCCTAGACAAAAGAATACATCTCCATCAGCCAGCACTACAAGAGATGCAGGGACTGCCTTAAGAAGAAGAAGAAAGAGAGACAGAAAGAGATGGGAACACATATACAAAGAGAAAAATGGCAATAAATAAGTACCTATCAATAATAATTTTAAATGTAAATGGGTTAAATGCTCCAATCAAAAGAAATAGGGGAGCTGAATGGATAAGAAAACACTACCTGCATATATGCTGTCTACATGAGACCCAGTTCAGAAGAAAAGATATGCATAAGCTGAAAGTGAAGGGATGGAAAACATATTCTATGCAAATGGACATGAAAAAAAAGTAGTAGCAATACTTGTATCAGACAGTATAGACTTCAAAACAAAGGTCTTAACAAGAGACAAGGTCACTTAGGGAATAGTCCAATAAGAGGATATAACTCTGATAAACATATGCACCCAATACAGGTAGACCTGAATATAAGGCAAATATTGGAAGATTTTAAGAAAGAGACAGCAATACAGTCATTGTAGAGGATTTTAACACCCCACTGTCTACAATGGATAGGTCTTCTAAACAAAAAATTAATAAAAATATTGCAGAATTGAATGACACTCTAGATCAAATAGACTTAATATTTATAAAACATTTCACACCAAAGAAGCGAAATAAACATTCTTCTTAAGTGCACATATATCAGTCTCAAAGATAAACCACATGGTATGACACGAACAAGCCTTAACAAATTCAAGAAAATTGAAATGATACCAAGCATCTTCTCAGATCACAATGGCTGAAAACTAGAGATCGATATCAAGGAAAAAAACCTCAAAAACATTCAGATACATGGAAGCTAAATAACATGTTTTTAAATAATGAGTGGGCTAATGATGAGATCAAGGGAAAAAAGTATTTATAAACAAATGAAAATGAACACACAACAACCCAAAACCTGTGAGGACAGTGAAGGCAGTACTGAGATGGACATTCATAGCAATTCAGGCATATCTAAAGAAGATAGAAAAATCTCAAACAAACAATCTAACCTTACATCTGAAAGAAATAGAGGAACAACAGCAACAACAAGTCCAGAGCAAGCATAATAAAGGAAGTTATCAAGATCAGAGCTGAATTAAATGACATAGACACTGAAGAAAAACAATTTAAAGGATCAATGAAACCAGGAGCTAGTTCTTTGGAAAGATAAACAAAATTGACAAACTGTTAACCAGATTGTCATCAAGAAGAAAACAAGAGAGAGGACCCAAATAAATAAATCAGAAATGAAAGAGAAGAAGTAACAACTGAAATATAAGAAATTGTAAGAAATTACTATGTTAACTATATGCCAAGAAATTGGAGAACCTGGGTGAAGTGGATAAATTTCTAAAAACATACCATCCTCCAAAACTGAATCAAGAAGAACCAGAAAACCTCAATAAACCAGTAACAATTAGCAAAATTGAAGCAGTAATTAAAAAACTCCTGATATACAAAAACCCTGTTCCAGATGGCTTCACACGCAAATTTTATTGAATGTTCAGAGAAGAACTAACACCTCTCCTCAAACTGGTCCAAAAAAATTCAAGACAAGGGTAGACTTCCAAACTCTTTTTACCAGGCCAATATTATCCTAATCCCAAAACCAGGTAAAGACACAACAAAGAAAGAACTAGAGGCCAATATCTTTGATGAATATAGCAGCTAAAATTCTCAATAAAATACTAGCAAACCAAATCCAACAATACACTAAAATTATCATACACCATGATCAAGTGGGATTTATTCCAGGGATGCAAGGATGGTAAAATGTTTGCAAATCTATGAATGTTATACATCACATAAAGAAAATGAAGGATAAAAGTCACATGATAACATCAATAGATGCAGAAAAAGCATTTGTTAAAATCTAGCACCCATTTATGATAAAAACACTCAGCAATGTAGGAATAGAGGGAGCATAACTCAACATAATAAAGGGAAAAACCTACTATCAACATCATGTTCAATGGGCAAACACTAAAAGCATTTCCCTTAAGATCAGAAATATGACAAGGGTGTTGGTTTTCACAACTCTTATTCAACATAATACTGGATATCTTAGCCATAGTAATCAGAAGAAGAAGAAATAAAAGGCACCCAAATTGGAAAGAAGGAAGTAAAACTGTCATTGTTTGCAGACAACTTGATAGTGTACATAGAAAACCCTATAGGCGCCACCCAAAAACTACTTGACCTAATAAGTGAATTTGGTAAAGTAGCAGGATACAAAGTCAATATTCAGAAATTGATGGCATTTTTGTACACCAACGATGAACAATCAGAAAGAGAAACTAAGAAAAAAAATTCCACTTACTATAGCAATAAATAAATAAACAAAAATAACCCAGGAATAAATTTAACCAAGTAGGTAAAAGATCTGTACTTGGAAAACTATAGAACACTGAAGACAGAAGTTGAGGAAGATACAAATAAATGGAAGCATATACCCTGTTCATGCACTGGAAGAATTAACATCATTAAAATGTCTATACTACCTAAAGCAACCTATAGATTCAATGTAATTCCTATTAAAATACAAAGGGCATATTTCACAGATCTAGAACAAATACATCAAAAATTTATATGGAACCAAAAAAGACTCCAAGTAGCCATGGAAAACTTGAGAAAGAATAACAAAGTTGGAGGGATCACAATACCTGATATCAAACAATACTACAAGGCCACTGTAATCAAAACCATTTGATACTGGCATAAGAACAGACACATAGATAAATGGAACAGAATAGAGAACCCAGAAATAAATCCATGTCTCTAAGGTCAATTAATATGTGACAAAGGGGGTGTGAACATAAAATTAAGTAAAAATATCCTCTTCAAAAATTGGTGTTGAGAGAATTGGACTGGTACAGGCTAAAAAAAAAAAAAGAAACTAGACTACCAACTTATATCATACACCAGAATAAACTCAAAATGGATAAAAAACTAAAATATAACTTGTGATAACATAAAAGTCCTAGTGGAAAACATAGGCAATAAAATTTTAGATATCCTATGTAGCAATATTTCCCCCCTGATAAATCTTCTAGAACAAAGGAAATAAAAGAAAAAAAACAAATGAGACTATATCAAATTAAAAAGATTCTGCACAGGTAAAGAAACCATCAGAAAAATGAAAAGGGAACTGACTGGGAGAAAATATTTACCAATGATAACATAGGACAAGTGTTTAATCTCCAAGATATATAAAGAATACACATGACTGAAAACCAGGAAGACAATCCAGCTAAAAATGGGCAAAGCACCTGAATAGACACTTCTCCAAAGAGGGCATACAGATGGCCCACAGACATTTGAAAGGATACTCAACATCACTAGCCATCAAAGTGATGCAAATTAAAACCACAATGAGATATCACCTCACAACTGTCAGAAATGCTGTCATTAATAAATCAACAAAGAACAAGTGCTGATGAGGATGTGAAGAAAAGGGAACCTTATTGCACTGTTGGGTCGGAATGCAGACTGGTCCAGCCACTGTGGAAAACAGTATGGGATTTCCTCAAAATACTAAAAATGGAACTGCCTTTTGACCCAGTGATCCCAGTGCTGGGAGTATACTCTAAGAATCCTGACACACCAACTCAAAAGGACTTATGCATCCCTATGTTCATAGCAGTGCTAGTTACAATAGCCAAGTGTTACAAGCAGCCTAGGTGCCCATCAGCGGATGAATGGATTAAAAAAACTGTGGTACATTACACAATGGAATACTATGCAGCAGAAGGAAAGAAGAAGGAATTCCTACCCTTTGCAGCAGCATAGATGGAACTGGAGACTATTACGCTAGTGAAATAAGTCAGTAGGTGAGAGACAAATATCACATGGTCTCACTTATAAGAGGAATCTAACTAATAAAATAAACGGAATAAAATAAACTAATGAGCAAAACAGAACCAGAGACATGGTAACAGGAAACAGATTGACAGCTGAAAGGGAAAAGGGGGGAGGGGTGGAAGGTAGAAAGAAAAAGAAGGGATTAGTTAAAAAACATGTATGAATGACATGGACATGCACAATGGTGCAGTCATGGATTGTGGGAGCAGGTGGTGGGCAAGATAGAGGAGGGCAAAGGGGGAAAGATTGGGACAAATGTAACAGAATAAACAAGATTTAAAAAAAGGGATGACAAATGAGTTTCAACTCTCATATGAGCTCTGGTCAATGGTTTGGAGTATGTGCTGAGGACAATCTTCAAAAGCCCAATACACAATCGTGTCTTTGTTAGTGAGCCTACTTGACATGGAAATGGGAGTATAGAAGGGTGGCATGTAAGTCAGGTATGTGCCACTCTACCTTAAAGTGGAGACTATTTTTTAGTCATATGACAGCTGAGTATGACATCTTTAGTGCAATATATTCTACAAATTTGACCACCCAAAATGAATAGCAAGTGGAGTAGCTTTGGTTAATGGGAATTTTTTCCAATTATTAATGTTATGAATAAGCCTGGAATAAACTTCATGGGCACAGAAGTTATAATAGGCATTAGCTTTGTCATTCTGCTGTGTTTCAAGGAAATATGCTAGTTTTTTTCTTACTGACATGTAAAAAATGAAATAGTCATAGCATTAACTGGAAAATATAAAAAAAAAAAGGCAAACAACACGCAATAGTGTCATTGCCTGATCCCAGCATCAAAGTTGAGACAAGAATAAGTCAGTTTGGAAAAAAAAAAGAATAATTCGGTTTGTCTGGGGAGGGGAAGGAGAGTGAGAATATTTAAGTTTTATTCTTTTAGAAAACTACAGTCACACAATATAGTGTTAATGACTACGGATGTGTTAATTAACTAGATGGAAAGACTCCTTTCACAATGTATATGTATATTAAGTCACCACGATGCATAATTTTGTCAGTTATGCCTCAGTAAAACTGCAAAAAAAAAAAGCCTTAAAGGAAGAAAAATAAAGTTATTAAATCAAGTGGGGGAAAAGGTGTAATTTATCTGTCACAATGTCATAATGAGGAAAATATTATCATTTACCCTGGGATATATTTGAACTGAAGCACAATATTAAATATACCTCAATAACTTGCAACTTAAAATGACTTCAAGTCCTGTGGTTAATGCTTCCTAAATATTCCTCAATTTCTCATCTCTGGTGATGCGTCTGAGTTTAAACTGCCATCAGGTCCTGCCCGAACCCCTACAACCAATCGACCTACATCTGTTTCCATGGATGCTCCATGGTGCAGTCACAGTCCTCTCTTCCAGGCAAAAATCTGATCATGTTGCTCCTATACTTAAAAAGCTGTAATTGGCTTTCTGATGCTCGCAAAAATCCTTTATAGATCCTTCATCTGGTCCCCCCTCCCCAACCTTCCCAGCCTCACCTTGCTCTGGACTCTCTCCTGCTTTGCTTTACCTATTCCAGGATCACGGACCTTATTTCAGTTGTTCCACGTTCCAGGCTTCCTCACACCTTGAGGTCTTTAACCCTGTTTGGCTGCCCTCATCACGTGGTTAACTCCTGTTTAGTGTTTCAATCTTGGTTCCAGGGTCACTTCAGGGGAGGTATCTCAGACCTCTCTAGACCAAATCCCATGAGGAGAGGCTTTCGTTGCCCCACGAAACTCTCCTCACACTTCTCTTTGCTCCTATTTGTATGGCTGAGGTCACTCTGGTAAAGAAATGACTTCTTATGATGACCTTTTCCCTCCCCCATGAGTCTAAAAGTTCCCTGATAACAGGGGTTGTATCTGTACTTTTGTTCATTATCGATTCTCCAACTCCTAGTACAAGTACCCAGCATAGAGCAAGTGCTCACTAAATATTTGTTGAATAAAAAAAAAGTCAAAATGCCTGTTTACCCATACTCAGAATTTTAATTTAACTCTGAGAAAAGTCTTACATCTATTTAGCAGTTTATCATTTAAATGGCAGTTTGGGGTATATTATCATATACTCTTTATGAAGTTTCTGAGGAGGCAGGGAAGGAACGATTTCACAGATCTTACAGAAGAAACCAAGGTTCTGACCATGTCCTGTGCATAGGTGTACAAGCGGGAGGTGGCAGAACCAGACATCTGCCCATATCCTCTCTGACTAGTCTAGAGTTCCAAGTGAACTCCAAGTCTAGAGTTCATTTCCCACAGACAGTGTGTCATGGCAGGGTGACAGGTTATTATGCAATTAGCAGGCTAGTTAATTGCTATGATCTTGTCTTAAGATCTTTCAGATCAGCGTTACAGACTTGCAGTATCTGTTTGGATTTGCTGATTGTTTTTACATTCAGTGGAACAGAAATGGCCAGCAGCAGTGACTACCTGGCTTGGGACACTGGAGGCTGAATCCCTGACATTTTTCTTTCTATGTGGAGGATGGGTTACTAGGTATATCATGACCTACTATGTGTTTATTTGCTCTCTAGGGACACCAGCAGAAGGGGCATCATTCCAAGATGAAGTTCTGCTTAGGAAGAAAGTTAACTCTTATTTAGAGGACCCTGTGAGGTCCTACACAAGCACAACTGGATAACTGGAAAGGCAGGACAGACCCACATCTGGGATTGAAGGACCCAGATGTGCTGGGCAGAGAACAAAGCCCTCCATAATGCTAAAGTTTCCACAAATGTCACTGTATCATCCTATTTTATAGATGGTAGAATAAAGGAAAGTCTTCTGGACTATCAGCAAAATGCCACACTTGGGCCCTGATACACGTGTAAGCTGATAGCATGTTGCAGCCAGAGAGGGCCTTCTGGTCATCCAATTCCTCATTTTATAGATGTAGACACAGAGTGTGTCTCACCTAATCATCATGGAGCTGATTACTTAACCACCAGTTGTGCCTGAGCATTAGAAATGATGTAAATCTTTCAGTGAAGCTGGTAAATTAGCTGTTAAACTCCCCTCCCACTAGTTGACCTCTAAGCTAAAAAAACAAAGCAAAACAAAACGTGTTTTGTTTTGGTTTTAATCTTAAGAAAATTAGTGAAGGCAGGGGCCACATTTTGCACTGGCAGAACTAGCTTTATTGTTGACAATTAACTCTTAGTGACCCCACAGTAAATCATTTTTCAGTCGAATTGATTCCATTAAGTTGTCAACTTAGTTTTGAGTAATTACCTATTATCTTAAGTCACTTAAAAAAAAGAAGCCTACAGAAAAACACAAAGGCTTTCAGGTTTCTAGCAACCTCACTGACTAAAGATAAATAGGGTTTGAAAAAGAATGAGCCACCTGCCATCTTGGGCACATGACAAAGCGTGTTTGTGTCACCAAGGAACTCTGTGGTTCTGGTTTGCTTTCTGAAGCCTCATTAGTTCTGTGGGGCTCAGCTCTCCCTGGACTCTACACACAGCTTTTGTGGGGATTGGATAGACCCTGTTGAGATATTTCCCTAATGGAATTAACCAGTCAAGAACCATGATTTATGGTAAGAGCCAGTGGATTACAGCCCAACGGGCGCCTCTCCACAGCTGGCACTTGGCTCCCACTGAATCTGTGCTTCATCACAGTTGACATTTCATGTCTCCTCTGTCCTCAGCCACCTCCCACATGAAGGGGAACTGGAACATTATCTTCCTTCCTTACGGATGAAGGTCAGATTGTAACTCCAGTCGCTGCTCCTGCTGACAGGCTGTTCTGACTAATGATGACTAATGTTTAACAGAGCAGCGTGAAGAACCTGCCACGGCTACCTCTTTAATGAGATCAGGGTTCACTCCTAAGTCCTTATTTTCTCACTTTACACTTGTTCCCCTGGAGTCTCGTTCACTCTCATGGCTCTACTTTCTGTCTGCATGAGAATTTGTAGCGTTGTCTTTCTAATTCTGACCTCTACTGTTTGTACACCTCAGCCCCACGTGCCTCTTCTCACTCCATCACTCACTCACTCACTCACCCATCTACTTATTCATTGTGAAACAAAGAGTTATTGGATGACCATTGCAGGTCCAGCATTATCTAGCCAGACAGCTTACTTGCTAAGACAAAGGTAATACTTAATTTTGCTGAATCTGCTACACCTGCTTCCTCTGCCCTCACCCCTTTTCTCCTCTCAATAATATATTCCCCTGGGGTGAGCTTATTTATCCCCAGGGCTCCTTCTAAATCTGCTTCTAAATCAGCCCATCCTTCCCCTGAGGCCTAGCCCAAGCGTCCGTCTGCATCTACACTGATTGTTCCACAGGGCTCATGTCCAATAACAAATGCAGTGTCTTTCTCCTCACACCTGCTCCACCTTCAACAGTCCATTGAATCTATAAATGGCACTATGAACCACTCAGTCCTCTAAGCTGAAAATCTGGAGTTCATCCTAAATTTGTCACCTTCACCCTTTCCACATTTTATCAGTCCTGTAGGTTCTATTGCCTTGATATGTCTTGTATTGATGTCTACTCTCCTACTATTGGATTCAGAACTTCAGAACCTCAGAACTATTGCCTACTTTACTGTAAGTGGCCTCTAACTATTCTCTCCTTTCCTCTATTCTTGCCCTGTTTAATCACTCTGTCTACTGATGCTGGAGAAATCTTCTTAAGGCATAAATTTGAACACATCAGTTCTCTTCTCTTCTATACTGGTACCCCATTTGCTTCAGAATGAAGTCCAAACTCCTGGGCATAAAAGCTGCTGGACCATCTGGTTGCCTGCATCTCCGGCCTTATTTCCATGAAGTCCCACCGCACATCCTTGTCTTCTGTCCACTCGGCTCACAGTTCTCAGAATACCCAGGGCAATCTTTGCCCTGTCATGCCCATTTCTATCAGAATTCACTTCCCATCCTGTCTGCCTGAGAATGAATTACTTCTTTTGAAATCTTAGCCCAAGGACAACCTCTTCAATGATATTGGCTCACTACTCTTTCTCTTCCACATAGAACTGACAAGTCTTGTCTCTGTATCCCCCATAGTGTCCTGGATGCACCCCTGCCACAGTATCTAGAACACATCAAGGCTCTTTTTAAAAAAAATAAAGATTATAACATTGGTTTATGGTAAAAGCATTTCAGGAATACCCAGTAAAATCTTATCCCAGTGCTACCCAGTATATCTGAGAAGCAAACACTTTTATATTGATGATAAGGACATAAACAAGAAAGACAGTATCAAAGCTATGATTTGACAGAGAAAAAGGAAGGATTTTTAGGTCTCCTTCAAGTTTACGTGGGAGGATTGGTAAGATCAGAGAACTGTGTCTCGGGTACCACACTCTGGTATGTGCTGACTAGAATGTAAGTCTTTTGAGGGTAGGGGTCATTTCTGTCTTTGCATTCCCAGTGTGCACCAAAGTGACAGATTTTTGATGGATACCTTCAAGCATTTAATGAATGCTTACTAAATAATTAATAAATAGCAGGGGTATTTATTATGACAAATGATTCTATATTTGTTTTTTAAAAAATATTTTTATTGTTAGTATGGCTAATGTATTGCATTTCCCATAAAGAGATGATCAGAACAAGGGGAAGCTAGATTATATTTCAGCATGAGACATGCATTAGCTTAAGTAACTTGATTATGAGACCATAAAAGAAGAGAATTGCAGAGTTTTAGAACTAGAATGAACTGAAGCAAACATTTAATCTAACCCTTTCATTTTACAGATGTATTATGAGGTCACATAGCTAATTAATGGCAGAATTTTTCCTTACCCAAGGACATTTTCTCTTGCTTTTTGAGGGAAAGAAAGGTAGAGAGAAACATCAACTGTTTCTTCTGTACCCACCTGGACTGGGGATCATATGCACCCAGACTGGGGATCAAACCCACAACCTCGGTATGTGTCCTGACTGGGAATTGAACCCAAAACCTTTTGGTTATGGGCCGATGCTCCAACAAACTGAGCCACACAAGCTTGGGCAATGAGATCCTTTTTTTTTTGTGCATTTATTGCCCATATTAGTGAAGTAACCTTTCTTGAGCTTCAACTGTGTGCCAGGCACTGCTCTAGGTCATATATAGGTGTTTTGCTCATGATCTCAATAGCCAGGTGCAGCTGCCAAGGCTGTAACCCAGATTGTACACTTGGTCCTCCTACCTCTCTCATACCACCACATGTGCTGAACACAAACATCTCTTTCTTGAATCACTGTGACATGTTGCCATGTTGCTTCTCTGATCTTGAGCATCTTCTGAATTGTGTCACAAGCCTTCTTTGCTTCTTGACCTTGACTATATCAACTATGGCCCCATCAGATAAAAATTTCAAAGACAGGCCAGCCATCTCCTATTTCTCCTCACTAGTCTATGCTTCTGGCCTCTTCCACAGCTTTCTTATCAGGCTGACTGCTACCTTCTTGACTTACCTTCAGCCCTACTCTGCTCATTATTCAACTTTCCCCTTTACTCATCATCATTACCCAGACACCTATTTCTCACTTACCCAAATTCACCAAAGATTTTATGTCTCAAAATTACTTAGACTGTGAGATCTTACCAGTGTTTAATTAGAGAACTGGAATAAATTCATTGTTTAGAGTAAAAAGATAGTTATTTAGCATGATGCTGTGGGAAGCTGAGTGTGGCCAAAATATGGAAGATAAAATATGATTACAAATGATTTAAATGATAGTTAATATGAATTTGATTAAAAAATAAAAAATGCAAAGCATAGCTCTTTCAAAAAGCCCTGGCTATTCAGGACAGGTGAGAGATTCCTGCTGGGTGTTCACGTGTTGGCATGCAGATCCTGTGTCCTCCTGCACAAGTAAATTTGTCTGAAATACGCCCAAGTCCTGGGTGGTTTAAATCAAACACACCATGTGTTTTATGGAATAGCAACTGATTGTTGTTGATTTCTTTTTCTCTTAGCAGCTGTTTCAACTCATACATGCAATCTATCAGTAAGTTTCCCAGCTTGCCAGCTTCACTAGCTCTACAGAGAGAAATAACACACAATAAGAAAAAGCAGAGAACTGCAAACAAGTCTCATTTCCTGAGTTCGTACTTTGTGCTACACAATGTGCCATTTAATCTTCACAGCAACAAGTGAAGTAAAAGATTTAGAGAGATGAAAAAAAACCTCCCTCCAAATTCCATAGTTTACTGATTGGCAGAGCTAGGATTTTAAATCTAGTTCTCAACCCAGTGCTCTTCATCAGTTTGTTTTATTGTCTACACACACAATATGGTCGAAAACAACCAACGTGACACCACAAATGTCACATCTCTGTTTGATCGTGGTAAGAAAACTAATAGTAGTTTGATGTGGAGTCCCACTCTTACCAGTTCTACTTTACAATATATGAGGCTTCTTTTATTGTTGGGCACTTAATGAGTGAAAACATATGAAACAACATATGAAAAAGAAGAAAAGAGAATTTTCTTGGATTAGGTATGAATCAATACACAAAGCATGATATTTCTCAAACCATAAAGAAATCTGAATAATTAACATTGATTGGAAAGTGCTTATGATAAAAAGCAAAAATCTAATCCAACTCAACTCAGAAAGCCTACCTGAAGAAATAATCAAAAGGAAAAAAGCCTAGGCCATGAAACATGATCATGGGGAGACACCTGGAACAGCACAGATGTCTGTATTTCTGGGGTCATCAATGATCTCATTATTGCCTGGACAGTCAAGGAACACAGACAAACCTCTCCCTCTCCGCTCTGACCACAGCAGTCTCTAGATGTGCGGGTGCCACACCCGGGGGCTTTCATCTTTTAGGGCTTCTGTGTCTTAAGCCTATATATTTTTTCCATTACCTCATTCTCCCTTAAAGAAGAGTAGGAAAACACATATGGTTTCTCACTCTGTTCCCTAGGCCACTTGTTCTTTCATTTTTGGTAAAAGGCTCTCCACTTTCAAGGATCTTCTGCATTAATCAAACAAACAAACAATCCCCCCCCCCCCGCCCCACACACACACACACACAAAAACCAACCTCTCATGTACTGGAGATATATTCGGTGATATGTATTTTAAGAGTCAGCTTTGAGATTTCTGGAAATAAAAATTGTTTTCTGAAAGTACTTATAAAGAAGGAAGTCATGACTGGTGGTTCCACAACCCAATTTGGAGGAATGAATAGCTTTCCAAATTTCTCAAGCATTAGGGAAATATTAACAAATGACTTAAACAATATGCCATTAAATAGTTTAAACACATATTAACCAATACTTTTAAAACAATATTAAATATTAATAAATATGCTAAATAATCAAAGATCACCACTGAAATATTGATAAGGACCCAATGAGATAATTCACTTTCACCAGAACCATTTAGTGTTAATGCCACAAATCTCTCTTTTATATAACTTATGGCCAGTATTTTATATTGCCCCTCTCTCTCTTTTTTTTTTTAACATTATGATGAGAATAGAGAAATTTATGGCATAAAAGCCAGCAGCAACTTAGCACTGAACTTGTACATTTTTGAATCCATAACTGAAAAGGGAGCAGATGAGTATAAAATATCACTGTAATAGTCACCATCACTATTAGGTCTCTCCTCATCAGAATCACTGCTTTTTCCAAGCTCTTATGACACTATTTTAAAACAAAATTGCTCTCACATATTTTAAGCTTACAAAGACTCGGTACAATCGACTTGCAGAAGCAATTGCTCTCTGGTACACTTAATATCCTGTGGATGAAAATCATGGGAAGCCCCAGACTGGCTGAGTCGAAGACAAGTTTTACACTAACACTTTCTCGTTCTCAGTTGCTGCAGAGCACATAGATTTCATGGCAAAAAGAAAAGTTTGTTCAGTCGGTATTTTTATGGTTTTAGAATGATCTGTGTCATCTGAGGGTTGGTGTGCAGGAGCAGCAAATTGTAGTTTATGCAGGAGCAAAAGACATTATTTCTCTTTCCTTTGAATAGTTAAAAGAACAGGTTTTGCCTATAGGTGGTTTCTGAAGTGAGTCATTATGTTGTGTGGGCTAGAAAGAAAACTTTCCAGTCATAATTCTTCATAATCATTTGCATTTTACAAAGTGAGTTATAAATTCTTTTGGCTTCTTTTCATCAAACGTGTTTTGGGGGAGAAAGTGTATCAGTAAATAATATATATAGTTTTCCTACTTTGCCTTATTTCAAGAGTGTCAATTCCAAAGAGGAAAAGTACCATGGTGAGCAAGAGTTTGTGGAAATTTACCATCTCTCTGCCTGTCTCTCAGGTTCGAGTCCCCAGAACTGTCACTCAGCCCACAGGTTCTCCGGACTCCATCCTGGCAACTCCAGCAGGATAATAGGCCCTGTAGGGCTGACTTCTTACCTCCTCTTCTCTGCCCACTTCCAAGGTACTGACTGCCAGGCTAGCTGAGAACCTGAAAGCAAATTACCTGCTAGCTTGCACTTCGGAGGACTGCTTCCATGGAGTCCCTTTTAGGGATATTTCACTACTACTCTAATAACCAATGCTGACTACTCACCCAGGGTCCAGTTATCAAGCCATGGTAGCCTTTCAGTTAGAATATTTACTTTCTTAATATTTTCTGAGATTTCAAGTTTTCATTTACTCACATAAGCTGGCTGGCCTGTTAGTCCATTGCTGTATTAGGGCATAATTCCAAAAGCCTGAATATTGGTTGGGATAAGACTGATTCAAAAATCAAATCCATATTTAATGAGGGCTGGCCAGAGAGAGGCCAATTTCTTCCTATATCTCCAGATCTATAAAGTATTCTAGGTGAGAGCTTCATTTCACTAAAATCAACTTCCCTCCATGTGATTAAAGTATTGCCAGGTAAAGTTCTTTTGTTAGTCCTTCGGGTGTCCAGAGTAGGTCTCGGTTTCTGCAGTTCTTTGCGCCCGCAGCCGCCGTGCCCTGCTCACATGGTGGGCAGTCTAAGATAAGACGGAGCTTCTTCCATTATTTCTGGCAAAACCCAGTTCTTTTAAAGAAAAAATCTTTAATACATCGAGAGACAACACATTTGAAAAAAAATTAGAAAATTAAAATAAAAATACAGTCCCCATTTAAAAAAAATATTTGATTCAACAGAAGTAAAATCATTTCATTTAGCTTGCTATAAACATTTTGAGTGCTTGTTCTCAATTTCTTATCTTTTTTTGAGCACTGGCGACAACAGGTTTTGGTAATACTGTCCATGGGCCACCCTCTGAGTAGCATCTGCAGGTCTAGAACATGGATTCACTGTGAATGGTGCCCCTAGTGTTGTCAAGTGCCGAGTTCCTGCCTGATCCCCAGAAGTGTACACATGTATTAAAAAAGAGAAGGGGGTGGCAGGAATTTACAGAGACTTTGCTGTGATAAGCAAATTAATTCGTTGTAGACAAAAAACAAGACATCGCTGTCTTTGTTTAAACTTTATTCCTGAGCCTTATTCCAACTTGGAGTTGGGACTTCACATTCATGCTTATGAGGGATCTGATGTCACTGGACGCAAATGAGACCTTTTCCAGTCAACTCAGATTTTTTGGCCGAAGTCCAATTTGGGTAATCGCCTTTGACTAGATGAATGCTTCCCACCACTGAAATTACACTTCCCCTCTTAAAGTACTGTGTAATATCACAGTCTGCCTTTGAACAGCTGCCATGATAAACTTTAGAGACAGCTACCTTTTTTCTACAAGATAGAGCAAATTTTTAAAAAGCTGGTGTGTTGTGTGTGCATGTGTCTGTGTGTGTTCCTGGGTGAGGTTTATGAACATACAAATGGTTTCTTAAGGAAAAATACTCTTGGCTAAAAGTATCAAGATGATAGTCTTATCAGAAGAGGAATTTCACTGAATACTTACACAACAAGGCTATGAGACCACAAAATTGAGTCTTCTGTAAAGAGAAGGAAGCAAATGTTTAAATGCATGGGTTTTAAAGTCGGACTTTAGTTTGATTATAGATCAAACATAGGGGACAGCTTTATTAAAAAGAGAGACTTCAAAGATCTTTAAGAAAAGTTTAGGACAGGCGTCTATTTAAGGCTTCCACCTCTCTGCACAATTTTGGTGTTCCTATTCTTTTTTTATACAGTTGGTGTAAAAAGGGCTGTAAAAGTATAAGTCTTTGAATATTCATTTAAAAATAAAAATAGACTTCTGAGCTCCTTTCCCCCCTTTTTCTGAATCTAATTCCACATTGTTGCCAGAGTTACTTTCCTAACACATGTTCATCATATAATTCCCTATGAAGCTAATCTACATTTGTTCTTCATTTCCCATCAGAGCAAGTCTAGCCCCTCCTGCTGGGCAGGGAAGGCCCTATAGAGGGCCTCCCCTATCTCACTGACCCAAAATCAACTTTGATTACTTCTCGGAATGAACTTTCACTGGAGTTGGGCTGCTCTCCAAAGAATGTTTCTGATTGTCTCTGGGCCTTCTCATGACTGACAAAGCTATTCAAAGTAGGGAGTCTTTTTCCCTTTTTCCCACCCTTTCAATTTTAACCTTAAATCCTCATCCAGCTTGAGTGTACCTTCAGGTAGGTCTTTTCCTAAAATCCTCTCACTCCTACCTGTGTCACAGGATTTATATTTTAAGGAAGTATACCCTCTCTTCCAGTGTTTCTTGCCTCGTCTGTGTGTAATAACTCCATCTTCTAAGTGAAATGATGTGCTCTTCACAGGGAGATAGCATCTTTTCCTTCACGTTATGTGGAAACTTGGCTAATCCTCCCTCCATCTCCCATTTGGCACTTCCCTTCTCCTGTCACTAGGGATGGTGTGCCAAAGAAGCACTGTAACAATTTCTCCCTCAGGTGCTTTTAAAAGCGCTTAAGAAGAAGCATCATCAGTCATTGTGAATACCTAGGTCAGATGCTGGCCCCCTTGCTGGTGAAGGTGGAGATAGCCAATATTTGGCTTTGTAGGCTGTGTGGTCTTTGTTGCAGCCACTCAAGTCTGCTGCTATAGCAGGAAAGCAGGCCCAGGCAGTACATCAATGAATGAGCGTGCCTGTGTTCCAATAAAACTTTATGGACATTGAAATTTGAATCTCATGTAATTTTCACATGTCAAAATAGTATTCTTCTTTTGACATTTTAAAACACAAATGATAATTAACCTATTGTGGTAATTGCTTTGCAATATATACATGTATAAAGTCTCAGTCTATACTTGAACAGTGTGATATGTCATAGTGTACGCCTTAAACCTACACAATGTTATATGTCAATTATACCTTAATAAATCTGAAAAAAATCGAAGCCTATTCTTAGCTCAAGAGGCATACAAAAGCAGCTGAGAGACCAAATTTGGCAGGCGGGTCACAGTTTGCTGGCTCCTGACCCGGATCATTGTTCTTAAAATTGTGGACCCTGGACCACCTGCATCAGAATCAGCTGGAGTGAGGAATTTATAGAAAATGTAAATTCTAGATCCAGTGAAGCAGAATTTCTTAGCACATTAAGGATACTACTATCAGACAGCTGTGCATTGCCACCTCTAGAATGGCCATGGTGTTTTAGCTTTTTGAAAGGTTATGACAGGCAGAGACAACGACAGCTGGCTCCTCAGGAACCGAAGAGGGGGACATCAACAACAGGGACTCCATGATTTTAATCAGCATGTTAGAATCCTTTTAGAAACAGAAGATTTAAAACCTGGGACTTCAGAGTGTTTGCATTTAAAATACATGTTATTCCTAGTATCAATAGATGTGGCAAGTCTTTCTTAACTTAAACTCACTAAAAATAGAAACATATTCAAAGGAATAAAGGGAAAGGAAAAAGGGAAAGGGAAAAAAACTCACATTCTTTATTAAACATACTGTGTACTAAACTAAAATGTAAAAAGAAACAATCTTTATGTTTCTGCCTCAAATGAGAGCCCCTAGCTGAAGTCTTTGTTATCCATGGCAAATTCAGGAGAAATGATTTATTTCATTATGAACAAACAGTTCTGAAGGGCAGATATAATGTATTTGTCTAGACTCTGTGTATACTCATTAACCTAATCATTGGATTATAAAATTTTCTAGAAGGGCCATCTGGAATGCTGTGCCCATAGGGGCACTTGGACCAACGTGAATCAGTTGAGGTTAAAATATGCCCCACATGAGTAGAATAGGTTTGGTAGTTTCTGTTCCACACACCATCATCATCTGCATTCTGCAAATTGTCCCCAAGCACCAAAGGAAAGGAGTCCGCCAGGAGAAGAAATGGAGCTCACATCTAACTTGCAACACTAGCCAAGATTTATTAAGCAACTGTTTGTATCAGACACTGTGATATGTACATTGTGTGGGTTTTCTTGTTGAATCCTCACATACACACACAACACCCATAGGAAAAGTTACCCTTTACAGGCGAGGAAACCGAGTTTTGGAGATCTTAAGGAAAATGGCCAAGATCACACAGGTCAAGTCACAATCCCTATGTGAGCTCAGGGTTACCTTCCAACACCATTGCATCGAAAGCAAACCAGGCTTTTGTGGGTTTCCTTTCAGTCCATCTGGAGAAGAAACTAGACACTCGGCTGTGAGTAGACTCTGGACAAAAGGGCTGGCCTCACAGCAAAGTGGCCAGTGCTCTGGTGTGGCACTATGCGAGGTCACCCCTATTGTCCTGCTGAGAAACTGAGCCTGCATGGCCAGCTCTGGTCACACTTGTCAAGGAGGGAGGCAATGTTAAGGTAATGTTTATCTGGGAACCAGTGAGCCTGCTTCCCAATAGAGAGGGACAATGACAGAGCAGGCTCCTTAGGAATAAACCTATCTTAACAAGCCCTCCACTCAAAGAGGGGGACATCAACAGGGGGCACTGCAGACTCCATTAGAGAGGGAGCTTAGATTATGGTCCTAGTGGACAAGGCTGTCAGGTGAAGTTAAGACTCCAGACACAGATTCATGGACACCTAAACCATTCTGGACCACGGAATCCAATACCTGGTGAACAGGAATCACAGAGCCACAGAAAAACCATTAGTTGAAACTGGCTGTTTTAATGCACCTAAAAGCTGCTAGCAAACTGCATATATTAGAATTAACACATTGTTTTTTTTTTAGTCCTTATTAATTTTTCAAGCTAAAGTACATCTTCAAGTATGGCTCAGGGGAGTAACACTGGGACTGATTAGACCGAACACTGCACTCATCTCATGCCTGATGAGGGAGAGCAGGTAAGTTCTCCTCACACTTGAGAAGGCTGTTTGGAATTGAATTAAAGTGCTTTCAGACATTTTGGAGTTAGAGTACAATGCTACTTTTATGATATAACAATGACAATTTAAGTCTAACTTTCTGGAGTGTATTCAGCCATTTTTATAGCAGAATAAAATATTTTTAAAGGGCAGGAGTGATAAGCACAATTTATGATCATTTCTTTTCGGATCAAGGCTTTATTTCTCTGTTTAAAATAATGTTTAAGCCTTTTGTAAGAGGTAGATATACATTTTTAAAAAGTTTCTTTGCTAGTACTTTTTAAGCAAATATGCAATTTACGAACAACTTTTACAGAAGGTCTATCACTCTGATTACTGTTTTTAATAAATGATTTTCCAAATTTCTGTAGGAATACATTTAAATTCTAAGCTCTCAAGCAAAAATATCAAAAAAAACTCTCCTCTTTCATTGTAACTTTCATAGACTTCCAGAGGCTACCCCTAAGTGTGACCTTCCTTGCAGGTGCTTGGCTGTCTCAGCAAGTGACTTGTTCACAGTTTCCTTCTGGGCCCCCCTGGGCGGTTTTCCCACTACGGGTTAAGATACAGGCCTCAAAAGGGTCCTCAACTAATTTTCATCAACTACTGCCATTTAGGGCTATTTTAAGTGAGGATTTTTTTTTGGGGGGGCACCTTAGGGGAAGTGTTTATGAATTTGGTAGAAATCTCTTCTATTAAATTAGGAGATTCTGTCACCAGGCCAGGATCAACCATTCCACAGACCAACTGCATGTTTGACTATGCAAATTTTAATCTGAATACGAATTACCTGGGAGATGTTGTTAAAATGCAAATTACCTGTTCTCACGGGTAACCCACCACACCTCCAGCAGCAACGTGCTGCTATAAGGTACCTGAGAAGGCAGCGAGCTTTGTAAGCAAGCAGAAAGAAAGAAACCAGGGCAAGAAGTGCATAGAAGATCCCTGGTTACCGATCAGAGTCAGAATATTTTTCAATGAAGGCGCAACTACTTTGAATTTTTGGATGAAACTTTTTTGGATGTTTTTTCCACCTGTCTCTCAAAGCAGGATGTTTTGACATACCTGGCCCCTGGGCACTTTGTGCCAGTTAAGAATCCAGTTGTTATGACAACTGATGAAGAAAAGCAGTCTTAATAATAAACAGAAATTCAAGTCTTGAAGTTGGAATAACAATTAAGAACAGATTCTTAATGCTCCATTCCATCAGAGAGGCACTGTAATAATTTTATGTATCCTTAAAGGTTTACTAGGCAAATAGGACTCGTTCCACCGTGTATCACTGCCTCTGTCTTCAAATAGCCTTCCTCAAATTTGTGAATTTAGGACTACAAAGTCCTCCCTCCTTCCCCTCCCCTGAAGAAATAACAAGGTTTCTTTTCCCTGACCTTTTCCCCTTTGTTGAACACAGAGCAATTTTACAAAAGTCCTGAGGCTAAGGAAAGCCTGCAGTTTGGCTTGTGTTGAGAACCAGAGTGTGGTGGAAGTCCAGCTATTGAGTAATAAGCACTCGCCTCCTTTGAGTCTGCAATGCAGTTCTTATGAATAAAATTTTAAATTTTTTATTTCAAACTCTGATCCTGAGGTGTTTAAAAATTATAATATAACCTGAAAACAGCCCTGTGCAGTTACCAGTACCCTGTGGAGTAGGGGAGGATGAGACAGACTTCAGTCAAGAATCATTGTTGGAAGATGTTCCACAAGGGAAAATGCACATAGAAGAGAAAAAGGGAAAAAAGAAATCATATATGTTAAGGTATACTGTTGAAAGTATGCAGCTTCAAACAAAATTGGCAAGTGAACTCATGAATTTAATAGGCTTTTATGTTTAGCTAGAGGAACTAGCTAAACACTACTTACTAAACACAAAAGTATATAGATGTAGAAGTAATGTAATCTTGCTTGTATCTTCTGTTAAAAGGGTGATCCTTAGCTTATGGACAAATAGAAGTTAAAAGTAAAGTGTGGCTGTGTTGCTGGATTTGTATTCATTTTCAAAACTGTGTTATAGTTGGCCTAATAGCATAGTTTTAATACATAAGGGCAGTATAGTAAACTTATTCATGTTTTACAATATATGTGAGCAATGTTTGCAGCAATATATAGTTTTGATTGTACAAGGAAATAGTTGCAGAGACTCTTAACAATCAGCGATCAACTGATCACTTGGCCCATTTAATGTGCATTAAAGGGTTAGGAACCTTTTGGTCAGAAAGATCCAGTGTGTCTTTTTGGGGTTCCTTTGATAAATTCTGGAGGGTGAAAATGGCAGCTCCAAAGCTATGACTTCACAGAGAATCTCGACCTGAAGAAATGACAAGAGTATTTATAGGGTTTCCTGGGGAAATGTGGGGTGCTAGGAGAAGTAACATCTGACCTGAATTCTCAGGGCAAAAAAAGAGTTTGCCAGAAAATACGGAAGAAAAGGAATTGTTTACACAGGAAGAAATGATTTGCTATGACAATGAGGCCCAAAGGAAGAGTTGTGTGTTGCTAGGAAAATATAATTTCCAGGAAGGGAGGGGTTTTAAGTCTGTTTTGTTTACTGTTGTATCATATAACCTCAAATGGTGTCTGAAACATGGCAGATGCCTAATGAATATTTGTGGAATGAAGAATGTGATATGAGTTTAGAGAGGCTGGTATGGACCGGATGATGAAGGATTTGGATGTAAGATAAAGAGCTGGTGTTGGTTCTCTGGAGGCCATGGGGAAGCACAGAGGGTCTTAAGAAGGGAAATAAGACCATAAAAGTTGACAAGATTATCTGGGTAGTGGTGGTGAGATTTAGAGCCATGTGACAATAAAGTTACAATATGGGAAATCACAGTTTTTGAAGAATGGACAGAGGGGTAGAATTCATTAAAGGAGTGTGAGAAGAAACATATCTGGAAGACCTCTCGATGAGACTGGCGCCCTGGAAGCCAAGGGGGAGAAGATTCTGGAGGAAATGAGAAGCATTCACTTGACAAACAGGAAGCTACTATTACCACCAGAGAGCATTCCCAGTAGTGTGATGGGAACAGAAGCCAGATGGCATGGGCTGAGAGGTGCAGGGCAGGTAAGAAAGCACAGATGTTAAGTAAATCCTAGTCCTCAAATATAACGGCCTTAAATGATTTATGGATTAAAGTGGAGTATAAGTAGGCACATATATGGATATGTCAAGAAAGTTGTCTGACAATGAAAGAAAAGAGAAAGAGCCATGGCTAGAGGGTAATGCAGAATCAAGAAAAGATTCTTTAAAGTATAGGATAATAGGATAAATTCCAGCAGGCTTGTAGGTTAAAGGTAAGATTCGTAAAGAAAGACAGTTATAATAGTTCCCTTGAGGATGATGATATCGACAAAGCCATTCCCCGAGTGGACAGAAGTGGCTTCCTTCCAGAGCAAGGTGAAGTTGATGTCTTTGAATAGAGCACCTACAAGTTTTTCTTTGAATCCAGAGGGAAAGAGGAAAGGATGAGTGTTAATACAAGCTCATTTGTGAGGCATGAGGAAGAGGAACTTATCCATAAGTATGAGGGAAAATGGATATTGGATTAGCTTCAGCTAAATGTGGGTCTAATGAATGTGTTTTAATGGTCATTATTATATGTTTAATGATTTTAATTTAATTTTTTATTTTCTTTATGTAGGAGTGGGATTTATAAGGCAAATGGCAAGGTATTGTATGTGGGATTTAGCAGACTCCCAAACTCACATTACTGCTGGCATATGTACTTTGTGTAGCTTTTTTAACACATGAAAAAAATAAGTAGCTAAAATGTAACATTCATTCTAAATTTATAACAACATAACTAAAATGGATTCATCTATGCTTCCTTCACTGAATTTTATTCCAGATTTAAGTGAAAGTGTCATTTTGGTGCAACTTTTTCCAATCCACCAGTAGAAGATGCTTTGTAACATAAAACTGTTTCTGAACAGAAATGCATTATTATGCTCATTAAAACTGACTCTCCCGGAAATGTTAAACTGATTCATCTAATGCACTACAAAATTCTCCATAAATGTACCACACATTGTGAAATAACATTCATTAGGAGAAGAGGGGAAACAATACATTTTCTTTAAATTTTAGTGCAATTAACATAACATTTTAATATAGTATAATAACTGTAATTATTTTCATTGCACTTTTGGTAGAATTTATGTTCATTAAAAGTGTATGGTTTCATATTCTGCAATATGAAAAAATGAACATGAATTTATAGTATTTTAGTGCAAGGTAATGCTGTGGGTGATTTCATTCATTTATTTAACAAGTAAGGGCAGGCATGTAGGTCCTGTGATTCAAGGTTTCACTGCAGGATTTTCTGGGTGTACTATTTGGAATTCTCCTGCACATGACTTACATTGCACTCGGTCCACTTAACTTCCTGCTCTTTTGCTTCAGCAACTAGCACTTTAGAGGCAAGCGCATTTTGTATAAGACCAGCACAATTTCCTAAATATAATTTATTATACTTTAGTGACAGATAGTGAGGAATGTGACTTAGTTTTTGGCTAATTAAGTTTTAAGATTTATAGAACCAGGGGAATTGGAACCTTACTTAGTAAATGCATTATGCATTGGTCATTTTCAGATTAGAGTTTATAACTTTTAAACAAGTCAATGAAAAGACACTAAGATTCTCTCTCATCACACAAAAATAATTTGAATGAATTGATTGAACACATTTTATGTAATAAATTTGTTCATCTTCCTATAGCTTCAGAACTGTTGGCTAGAACCTCATTGCTTCTTCCTTTCTTTCCTCTGACATTCTTGGTATCTCAGATTCTGCTACTTTTCAAGTTTTGTTCTAGGTTAGTAAACTTTTGGGTTGTGAGCTCAGGAAAATTACCACTGTGGATTAGAAGGGGGCAAGAAATATATTTAGAGATAACACGTGAAAAACAAATTATTCTTTGTAACTCCTTTCTCCCACGTCCCCCAGTGAATGAATGCACAATTATAACTAAGTAAGTCCAGACCTGGCTGGTGTGGCTCAGTGGGTTGAGAGTCAACCTGTGAACTGAAAGGTCGCTGGTTCAATTCCCAGTCAGGGCACATGCCTGGGTTGTAGGCCAGGTCCCTAGTTGGGGGTGTGTGAGAGGCAACCGATTGATGTTTTTCTTGCACATTGATGTTTCTTTTCTTCTCTTTCTCCCTCCTTTTCTTTCTCTTTAAAAATAAATAAATAAAATCTTAAAAAAATAAATAAGCCCATGATTCAGAAATATTAAGAACCATAGAGTTTTTGAGATGATATGAATATTACAGATTATTTTTAATTTACAAATGAAGAGCTGGTGGCCAGAAACTTCAGTGACATGCTAAAAGTAGCTGTGTGAATTAGTAGCACTGATACACCAGAGACCTGCCTGGTATGCTGATTCTTGTTGGCTAAGCTCGTATGTTTTTTCCAAGTGAAGACATTGTCGTATGGCCCGTTTTTCAGTCATAAGATAAGCAGTTAGTAGATTTACAGAATTAATCTGTTATTACCTGTTAGATTTAAAGTAAGCTCTGTAAGAACAATGACTAATTTGTTCACCAATGTCCCCATATTTAGAATGCTCTTGGCACATTTGTGGAATGAATAAAAAGGAAGAAGCAACGTAGGCACATATTTGGTGTATGACCAAACGGAAAGGAGAGAAGCTAAGGTAGCTTCAAAAGCCCAGATAGAAGAAAATCAGTAGAAACATAATTTTGCCTGTTTTTGCACACTCTCCTGCATTATTTGTCTCACATGCTTTTTCTTTGTGATTCCCTCTTTTCCCTAATGTCATACATAACACAGTAACATAACGTAACAAGCATGCATGCCAAGCTCTGAGAAGAAAATGATAAATGAGGTACAGTTTTTGCTTTTGAGGGAAATTAGCTAGTATTTAAAAAAACAGCAGTTTCTCTGAATTGGTGTTTCTGTATATCTCCACCAGAGCAATAATTTATACTGGCGACTATGGGAAGGTGAAGCTTAAATGGTCCCTTCTTTGCACTTAAGGTGTCCTCAAACAGTAAGTGAGGTAAATAAAAGGTTAATGCCAAATTGACAATTAACAGTTGTATCTTGTTATGTGTGTATTGGATTTACCATCCATAGCAGCACTGCTCCTGTCCATTCTTCCATTTATGTTTGGAAATGGCCAACAGATATGTTTTTAAATAAAATAATTGACATAGTAACCTGACTGATGTGTGGGCAGATGGGGTGGAGTGGGGTATTCTTTGGACTAAAGAGACCCTTCAGTTTTAAAATTTTAATTTTGATGGCACTTGAACTTTATGATAAAGAGCTGAAAAAGTCACTTATCTCTAGGGTAATTATGTAAGGAGAAGGCTGGTGCTCTTCCTCAAAATCATAGTACCTGCAAATAAATGCACTCTACTAATTAACACATAAATGCTTTGATTTCAAGTGACCAAAACACTGATGTTGACTTCCCCCTAATTAGTAAATCAAATAAAAAAATTGATTTGTTTTCAACTGACTTAAATGATTACATTAACTCAAAATATGTGATCCTGTTGCCAAATTCAATGTTAAACTCTCAGCCACGTTACTGAACACAAAACACAATTATTCACACCTTCCATCTTCAAACATTTGTTTCCCTGCATGAAGCTACCAGTCACCCTGCTCTCTTGTTTATCCTCCTTCCTCACGAGTCCTGCTTTCTTAGCCTTTTGCTGGTTAGTCTTTCTGATCTCTAAAATTGGAAGGTCCCTCTACTCAGTCCTCAGAATGTTTCTCTTCTTTTATTTGCACTCACTCTCGACATGTTCTCATTCAGTCTCTAGCTTTCAATACCATTCACGTGCCAGCCATGTCCATTTGGATAGCTAAAAGGTAGCTCAAGCTTTGCATGTTCCAAACTGGACTCCTGATTCTAAACCAAAGTCTCCATGACTGTCTGTATCCATCATACTCATCGTAACAGTAAACGGAAACTCTGTTCTTCTAGCTGCTTAGGTAAAAAACTTTGTGGTCTTAGATTTCTCTCTTTCTTTTATACTCCATGTCCCATCCACCAGCAAATGTTGCAGCTCTTCCTGTGAAATATGTTCAGAATCCATTTCCTACTACCTCCTCTTCTGCCATCCTTCTCCAGTCTCTCTTCATCTCTCACTTGGACTGCTGTGAAGGCCCACTCACTTGTCTGCCTACTTCCAGCTTTGCCTGCTAAGAGGTTATTCTCCACACAGCAGCCACAGTGAATCTTTTTAAATGTCATATCATGTCATTCCTATGTTTAAAAACTTCAAAGCCTTCCCATTTCACTCAAAAATAAAATCTAAAGTCCTTCCTGTGATTCATGGCTACATAAGACTCCACATTACCTGCCTCCCTACAGCACCAGCAATCTTTCTGACTTGTTTCCATTCCCTCTCTTCCCCACTCAGTCTCAGCAACAGGAGCTCCTCACAGTTACTTGACTACATCAAGCACAGTCCTGCCTCGGGGCCTCCCCTCTGCCTGAAATACTTTTCTTTGGATTTCCACACAGCTTGCTCCCTTACCTTCTTTAGCTCTCTGCACAGATGTCTTTCCTGACTACCCTTTTTATAAGACAACAATCTTCCATCCCCATCACTCTCCTTTTTTGTAACCCCGTTTCTCAGTGTCCTTCATTCTCGACTCTAAGATGTATTTCTTTGTTCATCATCTAATTTCCAGCTAGGAGAAGAGGACTAACAGTGCATGTGCACACAGGACTGTGTTTTGACTACTGTCATATTTCTAGCACCTAGAGTGGCGCTGAGTACAGATCCTCAACAAATACATATTAAGTGAATGAAACCAATAAATAAATCCTGCCTGTCTAAGTAGACACCATGAAAGTTTTCTGATATAATGTAAAACTCAGTGACAGTTTAGTCAGAAGACCTAGTCTTGAGTTCTGTTTCTGCTGCTTTTAAGTGGTGAGAAAACAACTCTACATGTAGTCCCATCACTCTCTGTCTCTCACCTTCTGGGTGTCTGTGCATCCATTTCCTGTTTTGGTGTATGTCCCATGAGATCAAAGGCGTTTTCCATGCTTAGGATGGGGTACCTTGTCATTAATATTTGTTCATATTTCTTATATCTGGGGAACCATACCTAGGCTTTGCCAAGACATACATTCATTGAACTTGGACCAATTACTTAAATGAGTCTAACTTTTTTTATTCATGAAAGCTGGATTGAGCAGTGAAATGCAAGGAGACCCTGTGAATTTTAAAATGTAAAATCACCAGTGACTTGAGTGTACCTCAAAAGCCTAAAATAAATCACATTACAATGTCATATTACAGAAAATATTTCATTTTATGCTTTGACACAATCAGTAGTCAGATAAGACATATCAAGGGTAGAGTATCTATTACATGTGTGACCCCAAACCATTCCCTATTCCTGGGTACACAGGAATACCCCGTCTCCCATGCACTTATGATTAGTAAGACCTAGAATGGAGTTCTGGCTGGTGAAATGTGGAAGGAAGTGATGTATAAAGTTAGATACATAATACTGATTGTGGGTTATCCATTTTGACTTTCACCTAACCTCTCTGGATAGTGCTCATTTATATAACTAGTGCTTTTCATTCTCTCAAAAATAGTCCTGTATCAGATCCTGGTGAGTGTTGACTCACTCTCTCTTTGTCTCTGTCTCTTTTTTTACAAAAATCTCTTTTGATGATTTCCTAAGGCTTTTGTTGTGGTGGTCATTGTAGTTCTAAAATTCAAAGTTCTTTTAAAAAGTAGAGTTCATAACTTTAACTAACTGGCTGCTTACATATTCCTCCAAACAAGTAGTGACATGAAATAAACACTAAAATATTTGGGATAAAGTGGCATGGTGTATGCAATCTTAAATGGTTCAGAAACACACGCATACATGCTATTATGCAAATGGAGCAAAATGATAATAGTAATGTGGGCAAACGGTATATGGTGCTCTGTGTGCTGTACTCATAATTTTTATGTAAATTTCAAACTATTTCTAAACAAATCTGCAGAAAAATGTTATCACTATGAAAAAAATCAATACTTCTTATAGATTTCCTCTTAGTATTTACTCTATGCAGTTTAAAACTTGTGATGCTATGTTTCTGTCGGATAATATACCTTTTGAAAATGTACAGCAGAGTTTTCTACATAGACACAAATTCTCTGTCCCTAATTTTTATGCTTTGCCCTCAAACACAGCTCTGATGTAGCTTATACTGCCTCTCAAATACTTTTTTATTTTGTTTGAATGTAAAAGAGATGTTCATTATTGATATCAGTTAATTATTATATTGTCAGCATGGGAAAGGAATATTCTGATCTAGTGAAAGCTTTTAGGATCATGTTTTCTAGAAACATAAAAGAAAAATTTAAAATACTGATCAGCTGTAATTTATGTAAAGTTCACAAATTAAATAGGGGACTTTGTTGCACTTTAATATAAATAAGAGTACGATGCTTGACAAGGGCTGATTATGGTAACCACACTGAAATTGCTTTTTTCCAGACATCAAAAGACAGCCTCCTTGGACAGGAAGTGTCATAATTCCTTATTCCATACTAGGTTAAGCACTGGCCAACACTATTTATAAATAAACTTGTATGTTTCTTGAGCCATTAAAATAGAAAGACAGTTAGCCAACTTAATCAAGAATATAGAATATGTGAGAGTAATAGAAATGCTCTAAGGTAAAGTGGAAAACAAAAGAAAAAATTATAGGATATTTGATTTAATTATATTTAAATACATTTGGAATAATGAATAAAAGAGAAAATTTTGTAAGATAATATATATAAATTATAAAAATTGAGCTCAGGCAAGACAGAAACTCTAAGAAGATTAATTACTATGGGAAAAATGAGCAAAGTTGTAAAAGGATATCTCTCTCCCACCAAAGCAAACCCAAAACCAACCCAACCCACTAGAACTAGGTAATTTCAAAATTGTATTATATTATACCTTTAAGAAATAGATAGTTTCAATTATTTTAAAGCAGAGAAAGAAGAAAAACTACTGACTGCTTTTATTACATCTACTATAACTTCAATAGTAATATCTAATGGTAAAAAAACAAAACAGAATCTAAAGAAAACCTTCACACCAATCTCAAATATTAATGTGGATGGAAAATTACATATAAAAATAGAATATAGGAGAACTTTATGAGCATAATATAGTTTATTTCAGGAATGGAAAGATAGTTCAATAATAAATCACTTAATGCAATTCATCAAAGTGATAAGTCAAAGTAGAAAATAAAGTTCATTTCCATAGATATCTTTTTTGCTTTTGATAAAATTCAATAATCATTTTTTTAAAATTTTTTTTTAAATTTTATTTATTTATTTTTAGAGAGGGAAGGGGGGGGAGAGAGAGAGAGAGAGAGAGAGAGAGAGAGAGAGACATCAATGTGCGGTTGCTGGGAGACATGGCCTGCAACCTAGGCATGTGCCCTGACTGGGAATCGAACCTGCGATGCCTGGTTCGCAGCCCGCACTCAATCCACTGAGCTACACCAGCCAGGGCTTGATAAAATTCAATAATCATTTTTAACAAAGATTCTTAATGAAATAGGAATTGAGAAATTTCCTTAACATAATAAATATTCATGTCAAAAAAAAGCCAATATTATGTTTAACTGTAAGCCAAAAATAAGATAGAAATGTCCATATTCCCCACTATGAATCAACAGTGTTCATGAATAACAGTTAAATATATTAGATAAGACTAATCAGAGGTATGCAAATAGTAAGGGAGAAGGCAAAGGGATTGTTATTTGTAGGTGGTATGATTGTGTGCCTCCAAATCCCATGAAATGAACTGAAAAAAAAAAAAAAAAAACCCAATGAGAAACGAGATAACTCAGTAATGCAACTGGTTATAAAGTTAATGTTCCAGAATAAATTCCAGGGGAGTAGGAGATGTGTAACAAAGGACATATTTGTTTTGGCGTTTATTTGTTATCTCTCTCTAATGGAATATCAACTAAGTGAAAAAAAGAATGTGGTTGACTCTGTTTATTGTTTTATCTCCAGTGCCCAAATATGCCCAGTACATAGTAAGCACTCAAGAAATATTTGTTGAAGAAAAGAATAACTTCATGCTGTACACTTACTCTCTAATGCAGAGACAGATAAAAGTATAAAGATACATCATTCTTTGTAACAGAAAGGAATGAAAGCAACTAAAATATCCATTAGTGGGTATCTGATTAAATGTTATTAAAAATAATAAGGACACATATATTCTGAACTAATACATATCAAGTCCTCCAAAATAAATTAAGTGGGGGAAAAAAGCAAGACACTAGGCCATAATACTAGTCTCAATACTTCTAAAAGAACTGAAATCATACAAAACATGTTTTCCTACACAGAAAAATTATTAAAAATCAACAGAAAAATTTGGGAAGTCCCAAATGTTCTTCAAATAACACATTTTTTAAGTAACCTATAGGTCAGAGAAGGAATCACAAGGGAAATAAGTAAATATCTTGCACTGAATAAAAAAGAAAACACAGTACATCAAAATTTACTGAATTCGGCTAAAGAAGTGATTGTAGTAAAATTTATAGCTTTAAATGCTTTTAAAGAGAAAGACTTAGAATCATTAATACAAGCTTCTGCTTTGGGTGAACAGAAAAGTAAATCAAACATAAAGTAAGTAGAAGAGAGAAAATGGGGAAAACATTGAAATAGAAAACTGAAAATCAATGAATCGAAGAGTTGGTTCTTAAAAGAGGATTTAAAAAAATTTGCTAAAAAAATTATGCTAACAAATTTCACAACTCAGATAAATTGAAAAATTTCTAAAAATACATAAAATACCAACACCAGCTCAAGAAGAAATAGAAAATTGGAATAGATGTAAGTAAAGGAAAGAAATTTTATCAGTGATTAAAAATCTTTCTACAAATAAAAGCCCAGACCAGATGGCTTCACTGGTGAATTCTATCAAACTTTTAAGAAAAAATAATATTAATTCTACATAAACCCTTTCAGAAAATAGAGGGAGGGGGACTACTTTCCAACACATTTGAGGGACTACTTTCCAACAGATTGTTCACGTTATCCTGAAAAATAGGCAAAAACTAAAAAAATCTCTCCCCAAACTGGTTTAAAAAATAAGTATAAGGAAACAGATTCCATCCAGCTATATACAAACAAGATAAATTAGACTGCATTAAAATTTAACACTTTTTTGCTTCAAAAAGTACCATTAAGATAATGAAAAGAGAATGTAGGATTCTGGTCAAGATGGCTGCATAAGTAAATGTGGTACTTGCATTGTCCCACAACCACATCAAAACTACAGCTAAACTACAGAATAACCACCATTCAGAACCACCTGAAATCTAGCTGAATAGAAGTCCTACAGCTAAAGATGTAAAGAAGCAACACTGAAACAAATAGGAGGGGCAGAGATGGGGGACAGGCTGGTGCTACACCCATATGTGGTGGATAAAAATCGGGAGTGATAAATTGGCTGTGGAGGTCCCCCCTGAGGAGTGAGGGGTCCCAGCCCCACACCAGGACCCTAGCCTAGGGTTCCAGTGCCAGGAAAAGAAGTCCTTTTAACTTCTGGCTTTAAAAACCAGCAGGGATTGTGGCTGAGTGTGATGGGGCTTCTGGAGTCCCAGGTGTTCCTCTTAAAGGGCCCATGCACAGACTTACTCAAACTCAGTCTGAGCTCCAGCATGGGGGAAGCACCAGGGATACACAGGGAGGAACTGAATTGTCCGACCTCCAGACAAAGAGATGCAGGGCAGCTTTCTCCCAGACAAGGAGTGCTGCTGGCATGGGCCATTCCTTTTCTGAGCACTGCCACTCCCATCAACAGAGTCAGCAGGTGGGCACCAGAGCTGAGTTTTCCATCAACCTGGTTATCATTGTTCACCGGGCTCTGGTGATTCCCTGAGACCCTGCTCACCAACTATCTGGCCTATCCAAGCTGTTTCTAGTTGCTCTTCTGTACAGATAGCCTGTCTTGGCTCAGTTTCAGACTTTAATAAAATCTCTCAAACCAGCAGCAGCTGGCTTTGGCATACCCCATCTCTTGCTAAGTGGCCCCAGGCCTGGCACTAGCAGCAGCCTGCCTTGGCTTACAGCTTGACCTCTCCTGGGCACCTCTAAGCCCAGAACAAGTAGCAGCCATCTGTAGATTGCTTTGTAGTTCGTGCCAGGAGACATCAGGGAGAACACAGGTGGTGGCTGATCTTGGCCTGCCCTTCCCAGGAGGCTTCAGAGCCAGCCTTGGACACCTTCAGACCATGTCAAAGTACCGCCCAAAAACCTCCCCAAGTGACACACTCAAGGAGTGGATACAGTGGTACCAGAGCTCCGCTGAAGTAAGTCCTTCTCTGTGGGGTATGTCCCAGCACAGAGGATCCTCCATGGTGGTCCCAGCCAGTCCTTGCAGCAGGTTGGCCTGGGGGTAAATACTGCCCATTGAGGTGCTAACAGCAATCAAGGTTCAACCACAATAGGAAGGTATACACAGCCCACGTGGTGGTGGGTGGAGAGTGCACATGGAGTGCCTAGCTCAGGTGAACGAGGAAGCTGTGCCATCTACTACATTAGGCCACTCTACCAAGCCTGAAAAATGTAATGGCTCTACCTAATACATGGAAACAAATACAGGGAGACTGCCAAAATGAGACAAAGAAACATGTCCCAAATGAGAGAACAGAACAAAACTCCAGAAAAAGAAGTAAAATGGAGACAAGCAATCTACTAGATGCAAGGTTCAAAACACTGGTTATAAGGATGCTCAATGAATTTAAGGAAGGAATAGATAAAATCAGTGAGAACTTCAAAAGCATAAAATAGGACATGGAAACCATAAAAGAAAGAACCAGTCATAAGTGAAAGATACACTAACTGAAATAAAGAACAATTTACACGGAATCAACAATAGAAGGGATGAGGCTGAGAATCTAATCAGTGACTTGGAATGTAAGTAAGTGAAAAACACCCAATCAGAACAACTCAAAGTAAAAAGAATTTTAAAAAATGAGGATAGTGTAAGGAGCCTCTGGGACAACATCAAGCATACCAACAATGGCATTCATGGGCATGCCCAAAGAAGAAGAGAGAGAGCAAGAAATTGAAAACCTATTTGAAAAAATAATGAGAAAAACTTCCCTAACCTGGTGAAGGACATAGACCTGGGCTGTAAGCCCAGGAAGTGCAGAGAGTCCCACACAAGATGAACCCAAAGAGGCCCACACAAAGACACATCATAATGCTGGCACAATGTTAAAATGCCAAATGTTAAACACAAAAAGAGAATCTTAAAAGCAGCAACAGAAAAGCAGTTAGTTACCTACAAGGGACCTCCCATAGGACTGTCTGCTGCTTCTCAGTAGAAACTTTACAGGCCAGAAGGGATTGGAAAAAAATATTCAAAGTGATGAAAAGCAAGGACCTACAATGAAGATCATTCTACCCAACAAAGCTTTCATTTGAAATTGAAGGACAGATGAAGAACTTCCAGACAAGAAAAAGTTAAAGGAGTTCATCATCACCAAACCAGTACTACATGAGAAGTTCAAGGGTCTTCTTTAAGAAGAAGAAATGAAAAAAAAAAAAGATAAAATATGAACAATAAAATGACAATAAATACATATCCATCAATAATTGACTCTAAAAACAAAATAAATGAAAAAGCAGATGGAAACAGACTCATAGATATGGACTCAGAGAACATTTTTATGGTTGCCGGATGGGAGGGTGCTGGAGGATGAGTGATAAAGGAAGGGATTAAGAAGTACAAATTGGTAGTTACAGAAGAGTCAAGGGGATACAAAACACAGCATAGGGGATGGAGTCTATAACACTGTAATAACTATGTATGGTGTCAGATGGGTATGAGTTTTATCAGGATGATCATATAGTAAGTTATATAATATCTAATAACTAGGGTATACACCTGAAACTAATATAATACTGTATGTCAACTGTAATTGAAAAATAAGAAATAAAAAAGAAAAGAAGAGAAAAAGACAAGCTACAGACCAACAGAAAATATTTGCAAATAAAAAATCTTTTAAAAAACTTATACTCAGAGATTAGGGAAGATGGCGGCTTGAGAGGAGGAGTCTGGATCCCCCTCTCCAGCGCACAGGGGAGAATTTGGCCGATCTGAGGAAAAACAGACTAGGAGACCACAGATATCGCAGCGTTTATGAAAATAGGGCATCAGAAGTTATCCAGATATTGAATGAACTGACGGTGAGACGCCAGAAGGGGCCCGGGCTGGGCGCCCATGAGGGCGGAGCCGGCCCTGTCCCCAGTCAGGGGTTGGAACCAGCAGAAACGCAGGAGCTGTGCGCACCCACGGGGAACATATTTTCTTTTCTTTCTACATAATCTTCTTTGCTTAGCTGGTTATACTGTCGATTGATAGGTTCCCCCTATTATCACATTCACAATGTGTTGATAACTCACTGTCCCTCACTTGGGTCCCATTGGTACACCACTCAAAATTCTATGCTCCTTATTCTTGTTGTCTAGATCTCATAGAATCTGCCCTAAGATTGTTGCTT
>PVIA01009619.1:0-59397 GCA_004024845.1 Tonatia bakeri
TTGGTCTAGTTATATTAATATCAGATAAATATAAGTTTTAGAATAAGGTTCTAAATTACTATAAATAAAGAGGGAAGTCACAGAATGATAAAAGCGTACATTCATCAAGAAAACAAACCATTCTTAAGTGTCACAGATGAAAGCCAATATACAAAAATATATATTATACGGTATATGTTATTATATGTATATCATTTAATATTAATTAAATAATGTTAAAATCTAATACATTATTACAATATATTATTTAATATATTATTAGCCTAATATATTAATTGGATAATATAAATCTATTTCTATTACATAATATTTTATGTTTTATCAATGTTTTCATGAAATAATACATTTTTATATAATGTTTATATATAAATAAGTACCATAAACATAATAAAATAAAAATATTAAATTCCTAGGTATTTAATGGGGTAATTTGAAGGTAAATGTTGCAAAACAAGTACAAGATTTTATATTTAAAACTAGTGACCACAGACATCAAAGACCTAACTAAACAGAGAGCTATACCATATTCATGGATCAGAAAACTCAGTATTCTTAAGATTTCATTTATCTCCGATTTGGTCTGTAGATTCAACAGAATCTCACACAAAATCCCAAACAAACTTTTTTTGTAGAAATCAGGAAGCTGATTTTAAAATTTGGATAGAAAATTGAAGGACCTAGAATAACAGAAGCAATTTTGCAAAAGAAAAAGAGAGATTTCTTGACTTTTAGTATTAATGGAAAACTATAAAATACTGTCATATATAACAATGGAACAGAATAGAATGTATATATATAAATATATATATTAAATTTCTGAACAAAATTACAAAGATAGCTTAGTGGATAAAGGAATGTCTTAAAACAAAAAGAACCTAGGTCTTCATTACATATTTGCAAATAAACTTAAAACGGATCACAGTCCTTGTTGTAAAACTCAAACTTTTAAAAAGAAACCAAGGGGAAGATCTTTGTGATTTTGGATTAGGCAAAGATATTTTAGATAGGATAGAAAAACCACCACCCATAAAAAATTAAGAATTGGACACTTTCAAAATTTAAATCTGTGCTCTTCAAAAAACTCTATAAAGAAAATATAGAAGGCAAACCACAGACTAGGAGAAAATATTTGCAAAACACAGAATTGAAACATCACTTGTGTCCGTAATGCACGAAGAACTCTGCTGACTTAAGGACAGAAACAAGCCTGTTGAGAAGTCGGCTGGAGGTCTGAGCAGACCCTTCAGCACAGAGACACCTGGTGGGGGGTGCCCGGTCAGCACCCCCGTCTCTCTCACAGCAGAACCTGCTGTTTCACTAAGGCGCCTCCTTTATTTCCCTTCACACCCCAGGGTTCAGGGACAGATTTTGACGACTCCTGGACCTTACATCCTCTGGCCTAAGCTGGCAAGGGTTTCCTCAGTTTTCCACACTCAGTCGACCACCGGCCCTGCATCCCTCCCTCCCCGCCATTACGCCGTCAGCTTTAAAAAAATTGCCAGATACCGTCTCTCTTTGCTTGTCATTGTATACCAGTACATAGTCCAATATTTAGAACACAATCAGTATTCAATAAACATTTTATGACTGAAGGCACAAATTAAAAATAGACCAAACATCCGAGATCTAGGTGAAGCCTTACCTAGCATTGCCAATCATTTGACCAATCAAAGTTTGACTTCCTCATCTGTAAATCACCCTACTGATACATAATTCAACAAGTTATCATAAAGATGACATGAAAGGTAATACACAGAGAAGTCCTTTTTGCTCGGTGTATATGCTCTGTAAATGTAAGCTTTCTTTTCTTCCCTTTCTTTGAATCATTAATGACAACCTTGGCATATATTTGATCATAACATGGATTCTCTCGACTTCAAAGAAAAAAAGGAAAAGGAGAAGGTACCTCGTCAGGAGCAGTGCACTTCAAGGGGCAGCGGCAGGCCTGTGTTCGCGGAGGGTGAAGGGCGGGCTGTTCCTGAGCTTTCAAGTTCCCGGCCCAGTTCATCATTATTCGGATACCGGCACCAAAATAAGCGTAACTATGGTACAGTTCATGAGTGCAAAACATTTCATTTGTGGCTGGAATACAGGAGACACATCATCTCATCAAATGTATATGCATAGAAATTCCACTCTGCCATCTGCGGGCTCGCGCAGGCTTCAGCGTGACTCAGAATCTCTGGCAGGAAATCCGGCTCAAGGACGGTACAGGAATTTGTGGCAGGGCTGTTGGACACTTGCTGGGAAGGTAAAATAATGAACGAGTTAGATTTTTTTCATCTGTCTGGGAGATTCATCTGTGACAGATGTAATAGTGATAATAATGTAATCATAATTGCGCTATTATGCCATATTATTATGACAGTGAAGGTTATAATTGAGTGTCACACCCTTTTAATTCAATAAGTTATCACTACATTAGAAATCTTTTACTTAAAGGTTTACATCTAGCTGAGATTTTCCTTCTCTTGACGGTAGGAAAATTATATGTTCAGATAAAACATCACCCCGTGGCTTGAGTGACAAACTCGGTATTAAATTCAGATTTCTGACAGATATCAATTCTGCGAGGTCTTGGATAATGCCCTAAATTTTTACCCAGGCACCACCTGTCTTTTCTTTCTCCTTCTCTCTTTCCCTCTCTCTTTTCACAAAGGGAACTTATTTTTTAAAATTTGCCCTCACCAGTCATTCATCTGTTTGCACTCACTCTCCTGACCTCATCTAATGGGACCTCTTCGAGCCCAGGTCGGAGCCACCGATGAAGGCATCTGGGGGCTCGAGACACAGGTCTGGACAGGAAGAGAAAGAGAGAGAGAAGGAAACTACTGTGGTGATGCTGGCAGCCTGCCAAGGCTCTACTACTATCTCGTGATTTCCCCTCATCTGGCCAGACAGGATGCTGGTGCTGTGGCCATTCTGACTCCCGTGGCAACCCCTTCTGAGCAACCCCCCTCGTCATGAGAGGCCTGAAGTCTGGACTTACAGGCAGCAAGCCAGCCAACTCAGGCTCTCATCCAGCTTCCATGCCATTCAATCAGTCACCTAGACCAGAGCTTCTGAAAACGTCATTCACGTAGTAGCCACCGCAGGACCTAGTGGACATGCAGACCCAACCTGGGCAGGGCTGCATGGGGATGAGAGCCTGCGTTTCTAAGCAGCTGCTGGGCCCTGGACCATCTCGAGCGACCAGGACTGTATCACCCACACTCCTGGACACAAGTTCCCCCTGCCGCTGGCTGACCTGCTTCCTGGCCTCTCTGTCCTACTCCCCCTCGATTCCCATGTTCTTATGATGCTGCTTTACATTCAAAATTAAAAAAACATAATTCAACCCAGCATCAACCAGACTCACAAAGACTGCACCACTATTTCAAGGAGTATTTCTTCCGTTGTACAATTTTTCCAGTTCTAAGAAAGAATAGCATGGCTGAACGCACACTGGCGGTGTAATTTTACAGAACTAGGTGTGAATTCCAATTACAGCTCCTAGCAGCCAGGCGAATTTTCGAACGAGTTATTCAAGCTCATGTCAGTCTTCTCATCCACGGAACTAAGATAATAACATCTCCGCCGTAGGATTTTTGTGAAACCTCAGTAAAGTAACATAAAATAGTCTTTGGCATACTGTAAGTTCTTGATAAATGCTGGGGAATGCTGATTGGATATATACTCAGCTCAGTGGAATTACTCAGTATTAAACAAAATTATTTTTTAGTTGAAATGTAGTGTGCTAAATGTGTCAAAGTTTAAGCAAATGCTTTTTTTTAAAAAAAAGGAAAAAAAAACAAGGCATTATTAACTGTTCCATGCTTGGTGAAGTGACTCTATTTTTAAATTTTGAATTTCATTTGAGATAAATTATTTTGTATTATAAAGTGCCTGTGTGGCAGATTTTTTAATCAGCTTTCACTGCCTTTGAAATACATTTGTTAATTGGAAACAAAGTAAGTGGCTTAAAATTTCAGTTAATGCAGCAACTCTAGTTAATATTTTCTAAACGGTGCTTGAAAATAAATATGTATGTACATAAAAGTTCTTGGTAAGCAGCTACATTTGAAAAAACACCCCTCACCAAATCACCAGTGCATCAACATATATCGACGCATCACTAGAATGGTCTCTAGTAATTTGCCGCCAGCAAGTGTTAAGAAATGAATGACAGCCCAAGGTATTTTGAAAGAGTTCTTTCGCAGCTGGCAGGAATCTGGCTTCTGTGAACTGACTCCCCATTTAAGTGCAACCATATATTGTAGAATGGCGTGCTATCGGTTCAGACTGTCCTGGACTCCAGGATGTGCTTGCCTTGGCGGGGAAGCCAGCTTTTAGTCTGGAGTGTGTGTCATCTTGGTCCTTCGACAACAAAAAAACAGGCAGATGAGGAAAGCACACGATGAGTTCATAGAGGAAATGTTCGCCCACTTTCCCCAAACTGCTCGTGCTGGGAAAGGAACGACACCCACCCCTCCTTGGGACACTCAAGCCAGGCTTCGGGGATATTTTCAACCACCGCCCTCTCACGCTGTTGAATTCCCTCTTGGGGATGAGCAGCTCTGGGTCCCTTTCCCAGTCTGGATTCCCTGCCCCACCATGGCTGTGGGGCCTGAGGCTGTGGCAGGATGCGCCTGGATTCAGGGCACGGCAATGAATGGTGCAGTCCTGGGGTGAGAGGAGCCTACTGTCTCAGGGGGGTCTTCCCCACATGGAAAGAGGCCACCTCCCCAGGCGGAGGCCACAGCTTTCTGCCTCACACTGAATTCCATTTCCTCCACGTGACTGTCTCTTGCATTCCTCTCTCCCTTTGATGTATTGCTTTGAAAGTCCCCCCTCCATCTCCAGTAGATAGATCTGTAGATCTCTATATATTGCTAAGATATATAAGATATATGCTTTCAAATCACACTGAGACAGACAAACAGACATGCTCATCCTTTTTCTCATTTCTCTCTCTTGCTCTCACCGCTCTTCCCACCCTCTTTCCTGTGTATGAGTGAAAATAAGGAAGTTCGTACATTATACTCTTACCAGAATTCATCTGCAGAAATTCTGTCCTTGAAAGGGACTATTATTAAGGTGCATGATTTTTTAAATGGTATCTTCATGGCACATGACAGAAAATAGCATTTTCAGAAGAGTTTCCATGATCTCCAGTATGCTCACACACACACACACACACACACACACACACACACCTGCTTTAAAATGCAGCCAACTCCTGATCACTCTGTGAATAGGAGGTCAGGAAATATGCACAATTCATTGGAATCTGCAGATGCTTTTTGAAAATGTCGTCTGATCCCGTTGGTTCAACATTCTTTTTAAATGCTCACCAGGTCACCCACGAGTAGCAAAAATTCATTTGAAGTCTGAAAACTTTGGTTACCTTTTGTCCTTTTTACAAATACTGAAATGCTGGCCCCCCCCCTCCAAAATCAGCAAGGTATCAGGGGAAAATGCCAAATTTAGACCCAAATATAGACATAACATATTTGACCCCAGATTAAAAATGAGGAGCATGTTCATGGCTGTGGGTCCAATCACAACATGATTCTGTACACGAATACATGTTCATTTACAATACCAACAGCAACCTGATTACAAACAGACACACAAACACACACATCTTGATGGCATTGGTATTATGCATCAATTCACCCCTCCTGCCAGCAACAGCATTCCATCCACTCTGTACTCGGAAACCCCACACTTCCTTTAAGAGCTCTCGTCTGCGAAATCCCCAAGACTTCATTCAGGATGACAAACTTTAAAAAAACAAAAAACATCTTTTGGAATTATAATCTACTACGTACTTATCTCTGTGCCCCTTCACAATGTCAGGTTTTTGAAAGACAGATGTATGTACACACACACACACTATATATATATATATTGTCTTAAAATTTTACAAATTTCTTCTCATCCTAGGAATCCACATGCCAAAGATCTAATAAGCAAAATGTAGGAAATAGTTAATCAAATTCATAATAATTTATAAGTACACAAATCCTATAATCCCCAATGGTTAGAACTTAAGAGAAAATCATGCCCCTATTTGAGTGTGAGTGTGTGGTGTGTATGGCAAAAATACCCACCCACATATAATACTTATAAGTATTCAACATCTGTCAAAGAAAACTGGGGCAAAATTTCATCTCAGAGTCAAAAGAAAAGGGAGTGAGACTTGCCAGGCCATGGGGTGGGTATGGAAAAGGAACGGGAACAGTGTGAGACGCAGCCCACCCTGATTTTAATACACGAGGACCGATGCGCGTTTCACCTAAGATCAGAGAGGGACCAGGACTACTCTCATCCTGAGACATCGCTCAGGGAAGCACTTCCCTATCACAACAGGGACGTGGTCGCATTCTGTGGGCATAACTTCAGGTAAAGCCGTTGCTTCCAGGGACCTTCCTGCTTCTGTGAGCATCTCACAGTGTATTTCCAACAGAACATTGTCCATAGCTAAAGTTGTCTTCATTACTTCCGCTTGTAAACAAGAATTTTCCTGGGCATGTGCACCAGCCATCTGAATTCTAAAAATTCAAAACACTTTTTTCACCTTCTTAGCCACAAAAATAACTTCGTATTACTTTATTTCTGAATCTATCTATTTTTGCTAATGCTAGCTAGAAAAAGAGAAACCATAATTTCAAGAAATTAATTTCAAGGCATGCAGGCAGCCATTCCAGGTACCGAGTCTTTCTCACAGACTGGTGTCTTTAGACACATTGAAGGGATGAGAGAAGCAGTTGCCAGGATAATGCAAGAACCTTATGCGTCTCCATGGGCATCCAGCTGCCTGCCACATCCCCAAAGTGACAAGGTGACGGTGTCTCACGTCCCCCCACCGACGCCATCACATCAGGAGCGCCCGACACAGAGCAAGCGTCTCCTGCAAGATCTACTGGTATTTAAAAAGGAAGGAAAGCAAATGCAGAAGGCGACGATAACACACCATTAGGTCTCTTAACAGCCCTAATGGCCCATGAATTCGCCTGGTTTATAACGGACTCCTGCTGTACACATCACCTGTCCTGCCGCAAATTTGGGGAAGGTGATGCGTGTGAAGGCGAGTGTGATGGATACACAAATAAACTTTGTCTGGAGCCAACATTTACAAAGCGCAACGGATGATTGTTCAAAACCAGCAACAGGCTGTGATCATGAGAAAACAGTCGAGGAACGTGCGCCAGTTCAGTATTTTAGGTTAACTGCTTTGTTATTAGCACAGAGAGGTCGCACATTAGTTCTGTCTAATTAGACAGAAATTACGCAGTGTTCGGTAATTGTAGCAGAATTCTGGAGTTTGCTATAACTTTGCACGGAACCTCATATAAGAAATAAAGAACTACAATCTTTAAAAAGGTACTTATCTGGCATCAACGCTGAGCTGAAGCAGAGGCTGAGAGACGACAGAGTTTCATTGTTTCTGGGAGGTAAGCGAGCCAACTCGATCGGGTGCGCGTGGCAGGGTGTTAATAAGATACTAGGTGGTGTTTTCAGGGTAACCGAAAGTACTTCCAGCAGCCAGAGACTTAGCGTCCTTTCTTTCATTTATTTCTGGATCCCCTGATTCGGTGTATCTCCTCAAATTCAGACTCTCTATACCATATTTTGCCATGTATCACGTGTACCCACATTTTTGTGCGCATCATACATGGGATTATTATCCCCACGGCATGTAATCATTTACCAGTGTATAATGTGCAGCTTTAGTTTTCCCTCAAAAATTCAGGCAAAATACGGTAAAAGTAGCTGAGATCAGTCTTCTCTGTGACCTCAGTTAAAATTGTGCTCATCTAAGCAATAATTTTTAAGCCCTGTAGACTTCCGTGCATTCTGTGTTCCAGAGACCTGCCACCTGTTGGCAATACGGTGCTGACCAAGAGGGACGTGGCCCCCTGCCCCGGGGTCTCACAGTTCCGTGGGGGAGACGGAAGCCGAATGCCTGTTTCCTGGTCGTGACCCCACCGCAGGACAGTCGGACGGTGCCCGGAGAGACCGCACACAGAGGCAGGTGGCCCAAGTCCAGGAGCCTGTCAAGGCTCCTTTCAGGGAATCTGAACTCTGCGTCAGCTCCCAGCAAAGGAGCTGGAGGGGACATTCAGAGGAAAGGGGATGATTTTTAAAAAGCCTTGAGGCACAAAGTATGGAAATGGGAAAAGATCAGGCAGGCACTCCGAGCTCCTTTAAAAAGTTTATTTGCACTCCACGTGTCTGAGGGAAACACGGTGGAGTGGAGGGCACCCAGAAGAAAGAGAGTCGTCCACTTTCCCCTGTGCTGGCCATGGCCACAGCTCAAGTTCAGGGTGTCTGCAGAATGACCTTGGGGGGCTGTCACGCTGCCAGTTTTGACCTGGTGTCCCCTCCCTAATCCATCTCAGGGTGTTTCTGCTTCGAAAGCTGTGGACTGGACTCATTTTCTGAAAGTGAATTTAATTTCTAGCTTATTACCTTATCTATACCATGAACTCCTCTGCTCCTACAATACCTGCTAGAAAAAGGAGGCAAGTTCTTCTTTCCAAAGCTATGTATGTGCCAGGCTGGGACCACAGTAGGTAACAAAACACGCATAGTCCTGCTTTCATACAACCTACCCTCTAACAGGAAGTCAAAGCAAGTCCAGCAAGGACCATTATATAAAACTGTGAAGTTATGAAGTACTTCTAAAATCACAGCTAGCATCTTGGAGAATGCAAGGATGAGAGAGTCAGCTGACTCCGCAAAGGCACTCCCTGCCATAGATCACACAGGCTGTGGACCTCACAGGGTCACAACTGGGCTCCTGCCTTTGGGCCCAGGTTTGCTGAGCTCCTGGTCTGCCAAGACTTGCTATTCCAAGATTCTCCTCACTCACCTCCACCACCTCAGCCTCCCACCACTTCCTTGAAAATGAAGCGCACACCTCATCTCAGCCCTGCACCTGCTGTTTCCTCTCCGTGCATGTTTGTCTCCTAAATTTCCTCTAGGACCCCCGCATCCCCTCCCTTCTTGCACCAACGTCACTCTCAATAAGACATTCCTCGACCACCCGACCTGAAAGTGCACCCCAACTCCCACATCCCCCTTCTCCACTCCACACTTACCTCCATAGAAAAGGTTTCTTTATCATCATCTAGCACACCTAACAGTGCTTTACACGCATTTCCTACTTTCCCTATCACTTGCAAGCTCCCAAAGTTCAGGGGCACATCACTTGCAGTGTCTTTATTCATTCCTTTGGCAGCTTGGCTGCTTGCTGGAGTCGATAAGCCTTTCTTACTTGCCAAGGTAAGTTTGGGTAAATTAGGCCAAAGTCAAGTAATCAACTAGCCAATCCTTGGAGAAAATGGGAATTTGCTCAATATGAATAATAACAAAATTCGATTTCAAAATAGCCTTAATTTTTCTCATTGCTGAAGCGATTGTGTTTATTACAGGAAAAAAAAACAGAAAACAGATAAAAGAAGACAATAAATATAAGCCATATCCCTGGAACCAAACTGTAGCCATTGCTAATATCATCATAATTCCTACGCCAAAAATGGGATCGTAGTATTCAAACGACTCTGTGACCGACTTGGTCAGTGTTCTACACGCCAGGACCGGTTCTGCCTGATGTGACATGGGCACAGCTGACAGGCTGTGGGGGGCTCACAGAGAACCACTCAGGGTCCATCCCACTGACCAGTGACCTGCAAAGGTAGAGGAGGGCACGTTCCCCAGGGAAGAACTGACCAATGGGAGAAAAGAGCCAGTAGCCACCTTCTTCCCCCTTTCTCCTATGAACCCCCACCCTACACAGTCCAGATCTACGTACAGTTTATACATGAACTTGAGAAAGACTGAGTTTAATTGATCCAGTCCTTGGTTTCACCAGATCAGTGATGCCTTCTCCTCTTGCTGACTCTCTCTGTTTCCAACCTCACTCTCCCGGCCCCTCCCGGCCAGGTCCTGGTTTTGAGATATCTACTAAAAGCAGAACAGATAAACCACCTGCTGTAGGGCTTGCTTCCTGGGGAACCCAAGAGAAGGCACCTCATTTTTTCCTTAAAAATATGTTAAACATCTTAAGATCACAACTCTGTCTTCCTTTTTGCTTTATACTCAGTACTACAGTAGCATCTGACATAGGGTAGGCATTTGATAGATTCCTACTAAATCTGCCAGTTTATTGACTGTCGCTCTATCTTTGCTAGATCACGTACCCTTCAACATGTGCACCTGGACCACGACTGGATGTCCCGCTGGTCCTTGATTCCACCTATTTCAATCCGCCATGGCTGTGCAGCAAAGTCTCGGCCCCAACGCATGCTCATTGCCACATTCTCATAAGGGAGTTGTGTGGATCCAAGGAGAGGCACAGTTCTAGGGCTGCATTACGTGCATTTGAACAACAATCACGGCATCCTCTTTATTTTAATGTCTGCCATCCCTCCAGCAGGCTGGGGGATTTTCATAACATCAACAGAGGAAGAGGCATGGCCTCCACTCACCTGGTCTGTCAGGTTCAAGCCAGCTGCTTTTACGAGATTGCATGGAGAGGGGCTGGCCAGCAGGTCTGAGCCAGCGAGTGTGGAAAGAAACATTTAAACCTTAAAAATCCTTGCTGCTGAAATGTGTGTGTGTATGTGTGTGTGTGTTTGATAATACGATCCCTCCTCCCACTACTCCTCCCAGTAGTAATTTATTTTTCATGTCACAAAACTCAACACCAAATAAATGACACACCTTACCCACAGCACTAAGCTCAAGACACTCAGACTGAGGTTTTTCACTACAGACCACAGGCAGAGTGATCCCAGGGAGCTTTTTTTCTGATAGTACAAGAAACCCTGGCCACTCCTTACAATTATCCCTGCATGGATCAGCAGTAGTCCGGAGATCAGTGTGAGACGTATTTGAAGCTGAATCCATGCTGACAGAGAAATACTTTCTATTTGTCAAATGCTTGAAGTCCCTCATTTCCAATGAACTGGATTATCTTTTCATACATTGTGGGCAACAGCTAAGATGAGGTTAACTCCTGCCTTTGTTACAGAGCAGAGCTGGCTGATCGGGGAGGAATGGAAACAACAGGGTAATCAGTTGCAGAAACTGAAACATGTTTACTGCTTGGAAAACTTATCAGTTCATTCTCTGCATGAAAGGAAAAGCACACGCAGAAACCCATTTGCTACAGAGACTTGATTGAATCCCCCCCATCAAAGATAGTATTGCAACTTCATGTTGGAATATGGAGGATTGCCTTTGTTTAGTATCCAGTTATTTGACAAATAAACTCAAATTGGCAGATCCCAGATATTCAGCTAACAACCTCTATCATACTATTTTAAATTATTTTTAATCCTCACCTGAAGATATTTTTGGTATTGATTTTAGAGAGAAAGGAAGGGAAAGATATATATATATATATATATATATCTTTGATATAAGATAGATCTATAACTATAACCATAACTATATATATAGTAATAATCATAACCATAACTATATATATATGTGTATATATATATATACACACATAGAGAGAGAGAGACTGACCAGTTGCCTCCCATATGCACCCGACCATGACTGAACTCCCCACATAGGTCAGTGCTCTGAGCAGGAATTGAACCCACAACCCTTTGGTGCACGGGACGATGCTCCAACCCACTGAGCCACCTGGTCAGGGCCAACAGACCAACAGACTATTTCCTATTACAGCAATGCCACTGATGTTTTAAAAAGGCTCTTGAAACCCTTTCAATTACCTCCAAAGTTCCCTATAATATGTGATAAATGTGCTTAAACATATTTCCCCACAGCTCTTGAAGAGTCTGAATTAAAGATGTATCTTTTCAGCGGGGGCAACAGAGCCCTCTCAACGATGGAAAATGAAATCACCAGACATCCGAGGGAAGAGCTGGTGGTTGAGTCAGCCTCCGGGGGCGGACGGACCCCCCAGCTCTGCCCACGAGAGCCCGTCCTCAGCACTCTCCTGCTCTAACGCACATGGTGAACCCTCCCCTGGCATCGAAAATGTCACACGTCACAAAGAAGAATGCACACAGAGCAGGCTGAGGATGACGCTGGAGCCCTCTCAGGCATCACCACACTTTAAATGACAGTTGTCGTTCCGTGTCTCCGCAGCAAGGGCGTCTGAGCATGACCCCAGCCTATAGATTTCCACGTGCCTATTGACCCGCCTGGAGACATCCTTGGCCAGAGGAAGAGCTGCCTGCCTTTCGCACAGCCGCAGAGTGCTGCCACCCCCTCGGAGCCCTCTTTCTGATCAAAACGGTCCTTCCAGGCTGAGCGGGGGTGGGAAAGAATTCAGATAGAATGACAAAGGGGCGGGGGAAGCTTGCACCATTCTGGCTTACATCAGTTGAAATATAATTTCTTACCAATACACACACAGAAAACAGCTTTCAATGAAATGGTTTCAATGGTGTTTATTAAAAAAAAGAAAGACAGGCCCAGGTACAGAATAAACATAGCCTTGGGCAAAAGCTATCACCTTCAGGAAGGGTTTGCTCTTTACTTCATTTTAAAACACAGTTGCGGCCTTACCTTTCATACACTAAACTATGACAGGTTCTATCCCTTTAAAAGCTGTTCTGTCTTTTTGTAGGGCTGCAAGAATCAGGAGTCTGCTAATGTCCAGTAAGTGTTCGACCGGCGTGTTCCAGCTTATTATGCAGCCAACAGCATCTCCGAATGCCCTCTGCAAGTTCTTCATCTCACGGCGAGGTCATTACCTGCACTCACTTCCACTTAAGTTTAATTTTTAAGTACAAAGAAAATTTGCTGTGAAGTTGGACTCGAAACGTTCGTGGCTGAGTCCTATTGGACTATATCTCTAAAAGGAGGGCCCGCCTGGAAGCTTAGCCCTCTCTTTGGAAAACCAACTCCCTCTGTTGAAAGTTTTGGCTACAGAAAACAGATGATCAGCACATTCTCAAAAGCCTCCCTGCTTCCAGAATGACAAGTGATCTCCCTTCTCTAAATCAATACACCCCTTGTGTGCATTTTCTTGAAAATATCTATTGTATGTATTTAGACTTAATGAACACTTTATTCGAGCTCCTTGCATTTCCTCTGTAGGTTGGAGATCATTCTGACACCAGGGGGCGATGCCGAGAGACAAACATTAAATGCCACCCACACTGGTCTCAGCAGCAGGACCACTGGGCGGCCTTTTCAGTGTGAAGCCACATGGCCGCGTCAGTTTCTGCCAGACAGAAAGTGGACGTGCATTCCGTTGGCATGTCAGCAGTTAGCTAGAACACAACCGCTTTTTAGAATTACAAGGTTACTTAATTGAAAGTAGATTTTTAAATTATAGTCATCGTTAAATACAAGGAGCTAAATTTTCGCTTGTATACATAAAGCTGTTATTTGGAGCTGAATCGGGCAGGCGGTTTAATAAGCAACCAGAAATGTTTCAGATCACCACGATCATTACCCAGTGACATGAAAATCCCCAAACTAGAGGGCTCAGCAGTACATGGGCACTTGCTACAACACTGACCTCATCGTCCGAAACACGTCTGCAGAGAAAGGAGCACGAGAAGCCCTGGGCCCCCGGAGAGGGGCGGGGGCCTTCGGGGACATGCTTGCTGGGGCCACAGCCAAGGTGCCAACATATGTGTAAGAGAACTGCCAGGGAGCTGGGAGGGAGAATGGTGTCTAAGCCTTGATTCCCGAACCCATGCTTACGTCCTCCGAGATGCTGGAAAGGGCCCTGCAGACAAACGTGGGTGCTGAGATGGGGCGATTCTCCCGGACCATGTGGGGAGGTCCAATAAATGGGTCCCTCGGGAGGAAGGCAGGAGGGTCAGAGTCACAGAAGGGATGTGGCCTTGGAAGCAGAGGTCAGGGGGGAGAGAAGATGTGATGCTGCCAGCTTTGAAAACGGAAGGAGGGGCCGAGGCGGGGAGTGTGTCAGAGCTCCAGAGTGTGGAACAGGCAAGGCAGCCGTGCTCCGTGAGAGACGCCGGGAAGGTCAGCCTGCGCACACCTTCCTTCTCTCACCTGTGGGACACCCAGTCTCTGGAACTGGAGAGTCCTTTGTGGAAATCGGTGGCAGTGGCAAGAGGGAATTAACACAGACGTTTCACGGCCGTTTGGAGAGAGGCAGCTAACATTCCATCAAGAAGCTGCAGCCAGCACCCGCTGGCCGTGCACCTCCATGACTGCCGTCCGCTCCACTGCTCTGAACGGCTGTCCTCACGTCCTCCCCCCTCCCAGGGCACGCACCTTAGAGAACCCACTGCTGTCGATGCCTTCACTGTCCCCGTGGGCTGTCAGTCTCCTCCCAGATCCTTCCCAGGTTACAACCCAGACATGTCTTTCTCAAAGACCTCGACCCACCCCTTTGAAATGTAACCATTCAGCCGTGTCCCACCTGTTGGTGTCTCCCGGCCACAGTGGGAGAAGAGCTGTCTTGGGCCACACATTAAATACACTGTGACACATAATCACACACACAAAAATCTCATAATGTTTTAAGGAAATTCAGGATTTTGTGTTGGGCCACCTTCACAGCCACCCTGAGCCACATGTGGCCCGCAGGCCACAGGTTGGCCACCCCTGAAGGAAAGCAGGGTCTGTGTGGGGTCAGGGCCTCTTAACGCCCTGAGCGTCAGTGAACTGACATGGGGGCCTGACCCCAGGAACCCACCTGCTGCCTGATGTCCCCAAGCCTTTCCCACTGGGGCGCACGGCGTCCTCTCGACTTCTCGGAGCTCCCTCTGCATCTGTCATTCATTGGCATCTTTGTCTTCTCCTGCCTCTCATTGGCTTTGCTCCACACCGGAAACACCTGGCTGCGTCCGTGGGGATGGGCTGGCCAGCGTGTCCACTACAGGGTTTCCCGCGAAGGTTGTTCCTGGTCTTTCACTCTAACGGGAACCCCCCTTACAAGGGAAAAGCAGACAGCAAGCTCTGGGCAGGGCTCGGGGTATGTGGGTACAAGGTGGACAGCACTCTGGCACTGGGGAACTTCAGCCTGCTTCTCTCCCAGGAGAACTGCCTTTGCTTCCTTCCTATTGCACTTGGGCATGCAGAGCCACTTCCACCTGACCTGACTGTCCCTTTCCTCCACCCACACGGACTCTTCTCAGCGCAGACTGCTTCCTTTCTCCTTTGTCCCACTATTTCTCCCCTCTCGTCCCCTTCCCTCCTCCTCCTCTCCTTCTCCTTCCTTCTCTCTCTCTCTCTCTCCATGCCCCTCTGTAACAGTAACTCCTGCAGGAGTGTGGACCAAGAACTTAAAAGCAGTGGAGGATGCTGGGAAAATCAGTTTGGATGAGTATTTATCAAGTGGACAATCAAGCAAGGCAAACCAAGATAGTGCCAGTGGGGTTGAAAAGCATATTAATTTTACAGATATTTCGGCGATGGAAGCAACAGGTTCTATTACCCATCCGATAGATAAAAGAGTGAGGAAGAGGGAGAATTTAAATCGAAGAAAATTCAGTTTATGGCATGGGGCCAGTAATGAAGATGTACAGTGGTCTAGCTTGCTCCCGCACTTCGGCTTCTCACCTCTTGGTGGACTCTCTAATGTCACTTCACCATAGCATTTAGGTTTTCCACTTCTTAAGCATAACTATTTAGATTTGACCACAAGTCGGTAGCTTTTGCTTAGCTTTCTTGCCTTCAAGACTCAACAAATGCAACAGTATGTTATTCGTTAAAGGAATAAATCTTTTGAGTCTCAGAGCAGATTTCCCAGCAGAACCGATGACCCTCTGTGTGGGTTCAGAAATCTTCCTGCTTCTGCCCGGCCGTGCAGGTTGCAAGCAGGGCCCTGGCACTCCGGGAGCCAGCCTTTGTCTGCCGGGAAGACAGACGGGAATTCTTGGCTTGTTGACTCTCAGGTGGATTTTATGCGCCTCTTTACAAGTGGAGAAAAAGCAACTGGGTTCTCAGAGGCCAGAAGAGGCCAGCAAGAGCGTGAAATCCCAGCAACTCTGCAAGGACATCTGTGTGATTCTAGAAGGAGAAATGAGGAAACAGGCAGGAGGTTTCTCTACAGAAAAGGTACAGAAAGGTGGAAGGAAAGCAGGTCTGCAGGGCCGGCTGGGCGGGCGAAACAGGTGAACAGCGGGTTTCTTTCCAGGAACACTCCCAGAGGATGTTGAATCCCCTCCCGATGGGTCCAGTTATGTGCTGGTGATGCAACGACACACAAAATCAGCACGAGATCTGAGCCCGCCCACTGAGAACACCGACATGTTTTTCTCTTCTTTTCCCCATTTCCCTCCACAAATCAATTCTAAGTGCATCACGGGACAGAAGACCAGGAGGCGTTCAGAGCTTCTGCACTGCTCCCACCTTCTGCGTCCTGCCATTCAGATGCTTCTTAGTACATGCGTGGATATGCACGTTCTGTTCAGTGCATTTACCGCAACTATAAGCTTCTAAGGAGCAGAGACGAAATAACAATAATTTCCTCCAGGCCCCTTCTGAATGCCTAGCGGAGAGCCACAGGCACAGTGAAACCCTAATATTAACCGACGTTCCGTTCTGGCCGACGGGACTGCTAAATAGCAGTTTTATGAGCGAACAATGAAGGCAGGCTTTGCATGCAGCTGCCTGGATCTCGGAAGCAGTAATATAACCGGGCTACTTATTTTACTGCTGAACTTTTTTGTTGAAGAGACAGGAAAAAAGCAGAAAAGGAACTGTGACCCCAAGATGGTTCATTTTTTTCATACTTAGTTGACCCCTGCCCGAATGAAGCAGCCCGTTCTGTTTCACTTTCCCAGTCTCTCCCATCTCATTAAATGTACGCCTCTAGGCAGCCATCAAGCTACACTCATTTACCGAGCATTATTTTTTTTAAGTAGTCGTGTATTTTACAGCATTATTTATTATGGGAATCTTTAGCTTAAATAGGCCTTTGCTTCAGAACCTACTGTGTATCTTCATTCTGTTATGATGGGAAAACAGAAAACATGATGGAATTTGGTCCGTAAAGCTTCAGTGAGGAGAAATCAAGACATACATAGACACACAAAATAAAGTTGAATGCCATTATCAAGGGCAAAAGGCACCAAAATAACTCGTCCATCAGGACTGCACAGAACATAGATTTCACCGTGAGCCCATGGAAGTAAGAGCTCATGGCGTGATGACATCTGGGCAGATCAGTGTCAACAAATAAAAGAAACAGAATGGGCAGAGGACTCTGGGGGGTGTGATGGGCAGGCGGCGGGGAGGGAGAAGAGAAAGCAGAGAAAGGAAGTACAGTCTGCTCCCAAGGCCGTGAGTCCTGCCCCTCTGCGGCACCTGGGAGGTCTGTGAGGGGCCAGTGGAAGACAAGTGGAAGGACAGAGGAGGCCAAAGTAGAACAGATTCCTAAGACTGACTTATGTTAAGTGACTTATGTTATGTCACCCAGGAAATCAAATCATCCCAACTGCCCAGCACAGATACGCCGGACTCCACCATGAGAGTCTGTCATTGGAGGGGCTGCCCTCACGGACGCTTTGGAGTGGAGCAGAGCAGTCACCCTGCTAGAGGCTGAAGTCAGGCTGGTCTCACTCTCCTTCCCACAGCTTACAAATCACATGATTCCAAATTGGGCAAGCCTGCCAAATCTCATTTTTAAAACCTACAAAATGGAGATTGCATTACCTGTTTCCAGCCATGTTCTAGAGATCACATTGAATTAAAGGGTAGCACACTGTTGTGAGGTATGCTAAGAAATATATATTTGGTCTTCCTTTTCTGGATAAAGCTTTCAATAAGCTTCTACCGAGACGACTATCCACTTATCTACAGCTGTGCCCGAACACTCTGCTTCTCCTTCTGTTACTTGACATGAATTGTTAATGCTCCTATTAAAGCCAACTCCCTTATCAACACACACACACACACACACACACACACTCACACTCACGCTTTAGATCAAATCCTTCACCCACTCAAAGATATTGCCAATATTTTTTTGATTCAACCATCTTCTATTTTTCTGGCATTACAGGCATGGTATTGAATCTTGCCTTACAAAACAGTCAGAACCTTTTCTTACCCCCTAGCCCTTTCTATTTATAATTTCATTTCTTTGTTCCTATTTGCAATGAAGCTCCTCGAAAGTTATCGATACTCATTGTCACCAAGCCTTCTGCTCCTATTCCACATTGATTCCAGGTTTCTGTCCCCGCTGCACCACTAAAATAGCCCTTCTCGAGACCCAGTGGCTTTCAGGTTGTTAAGGTCAATGGCCAAGTCTCAGCTCTCTTCTCACTGCGTCGATCTGCAGCACCTGTGCCAGCTGACGATGGCACCCTCTTCCTTGAAGGGGACAAAGGAAGGGGACCTGGAACCCAGGGCTGCTCAGACAGATCCCTATACCCTGGATCTCCTCTTCCTCACTGGCTTCTCCTAGTTGCCTCCTTTCCTAGCTCTTTTTAAAAAAGTCTCCCTTGTCTTAATGATAAAAATTCCCTGGGCTTTTTCTTTAAACTTCTTTTCTACCCACACCCCCTTGTACACCTTTATATTGGCAACTCCCGACACAGCACCTCCAGCTTGGCTCCCGTCCTGAACAATGGATTCCTTGATTCAACCACTGGCGTCGCATCTCAGTGGGAGACCCACCAGGAACGCCACACTCAAGAAGTCCCACACAGAATTTTTGGTTTTCCTCCAAGACCTGGCTCCTCCTACAATCATGTGCGTTGTAGTGACATGTAAACCCTACGCTTCTAGGTAGTGGGGGCTAACAGATCTGAACTTGCCCCTTCCTTACAGCCGCTCCCTCCCAAAGGCAGGCATCTCCAGCATAAATATCGCTGAGCATTCGATGCTCTCACATCCAAAGCTAACCAGGTATCTGGTTCACAGTATTTCTTTGTGGGAGAAGTATGGAATGAATGCAGACAAATCCAAAGCCCCCAACTAAATTTCTAACATGTGCCTCTAACACAGAAAAAGTTATGTAGTAAAGTGCTTTATAATACTTCGTGATAAGTAGCCTGGATCAGAAGAAAATGCAGGCAAAAATTTACAATAAAAATAAGACCGCTCCCTCGAATACAGTTACTTCCAAGGGAAGCAGACCCTCCCCACACCCCGGAACCCAGAAGCGGCCTGAGAACCTGATGGCCGGCGAGGCCAGCCTTCGTCTGGGGCACTGGGAGCTGCAGGCCAAGGTTCGGCAAGTGTCTGACAGGTGGCGGCTGTTTCGTGAATAAACAGTCATTCAATGGATAAGTGGATGAATGCGGGGCCTGGTTTGATATCTGTTCAACTTAAAATAGAATTATGGAGAGAGATGCGATTTTTCTCCCAAAGCACCCTCTCCTCTCCCAATGTCCGTGTTTGCTAATCTCGGAGATCTTCCCTAAGACACACAAAGCCGGTAGTTTTTACGTAAAATAATCCTGTCTGTCTTACTCTATTCTAGAGGAATTTAACTGAAGCATCCTAATTTAGATTCCCATCTAAAAATTGAACCCAATACATGCCCCCTCTTCAGTAGGTAAATTGTTATGGTTCGACGTAAAGAAATTCTGACAAATTCAGTTTCCCATTCCATGTTTTGGTAGGGGAGAGTGTGATTTTCGTGAGACAGTGTTGTTTTGCAAACACTCAGTGCTGTGGTTTAAGCTCTAGGATACCGCGTACCTCAGAAGTCACACCCTTTGCTCCACATCTCTGTTTCAGAGCTGAATGTCCTTTTCTATTTCGTGGCCTCGTAGTCCCCACGGAAGAGCTACACGGAGCTCTCTGCTCTTCTTGATGGAGCACAAAACCCTAACCCGTTTGCTCTCTGAAAGGAATGCTGAATGGAATTTACCGGATGGGTACCGGATGGCTGGAGTTCAAACCAGACAGCCTCGTTCACCTGGCATGTTCCTTTCGGGCACAAGAAAAACAGGACCGGGTTTGAAAGACCTAGGTGTAATTATAGCAGGCTTTTAAAGAATCACTATTTTCTTCACCAGGCCCACGTTGGCATGGAATGTTCAATTCCTCCAGTAGCCTAAGTTTATTAACCTTCACTGGACACTGTGTTATGGACACAGGCCGCCACTGTTTCCCCCTCGGAGGCCCGCCGTATTTAAAGCACAATGGGACATTTTTACAACCAAAGGCATCGGGAGAGACAGAACAACACATGTAAACAAGAACAATGACCCTTAATACATTGTTGTGGAATTCTATAAAATGTTTTAATCATAATGAAAGAAACATTTTAAGCTGCGCTTCCTGGGCAGTTATGGTTTTGTTTCCCTGTGCAGCGAGCCTGGAGTGGTCCTGCGTCAAGGCGCACAGAGAGGCTCCTCCCCCTGTGAGATTTCTTTTCCAGAAAGAGGCGGAAGTGCCCAGCAGGGGGCGTGCAGCCAGGGGCACTCATTTCGAATCTCCTGCGAATGCATGGGAGCCCCAGCCCCATTTCGGTGGGAAAGGCCCTGACGCCCTATACATCTCCACTCTCTGTGTTTGAGTAGAATGGGAGCGAATGGTGAAAGTTCCGCTTAGTAAAAAGAAAATGGCTTTTTAAGCCATTTTATGGAATTTCATGTCTCCTGACGTTATCTAAAAATAATTGAAAAGGTTATCCCCCATTCATCAAGTGTGAGGAAAAGACCTGGTGATGTCTAATTTCAATAAAAAGTGATCGTTAATTCAATGTATCATTCTAATTTTTATAAACACAAACCATAGCAAGATGTCTCCTGCAATTTTCCCAGTATCTCAATAGTATAATCGCTCCATTATTAATCCCTAATCTTCATTGTTTTTATTAATGTTTTTCTTTGTGACATCCGATTTACCATAAATAGTCGAACCTGAAAATACTAGGTTATAAGGAATAGAGATCATGAACATGAACTTGGTAAAGAGGGCTGTGGTAACAGCAACAAAAAAGTCCCTAACAGTTAATACTTGCTCCTCTCCAAGTTCCACTTGTACTTGACTCTGTTTGGCTGTGATGTGGACACTGTTCCCAAGGTGAGGTCACCCTCGAGCTAAGGATCACGTGGATCACCCTTGAGCTAAGGATCACGTGGATCACCCTTGAGCTAAGGATCACGTGGATCACCCTTGAGCTAAGGATCACGTGGATCACAACGACCAACCAAAGTTTCCATCTCTTAGCTCCACATCTCATGAAAGAGAATTTGATTTGTTGCCAGTCACGTGGCCAACCCTCTTATTATCCAATCACAGGACAGTAGTTATATGGTGCCTTCCCTTAGAGGGGCTCCGTGGAGTTCAGGTTTTCTAGAACACATTCCTAAACTCAGGCAAGACTTGTCACACTAACCTCTCCAGAATATTCCTCATGTCGGCAGAGTGGTGCTGCCTCCATAACACTCCCCCATGCAGCCTCTGGGTTAAGTTTAAAAGAGTGATTTTTTTAAAGGTTTTATTTATTTATTTTAGAGAGAGGGGAAGGAGAAAGAGAGGGAGAGAAACATTGTTATGTGAAAGATGCATCAATCAGTTGCCTCTCACATGCAACTGGGGACACAGCCCACAACCCAGGCATGGGCTGTCACTGGGAATCGAACCAGCAACCTTTCGTTTCATAGGCTGACACTTAATCTACTGAGCCATACCATCCAGGGCTGACAGAGCAATTCTTAATCCAAAACAGTAGTTGTCAGACTGTTGTGACCTGGCACAGAAACTTAATTGTACAAACACCCCCTGGAATTCATAAATTATACACATAGATTAATGTGCTATCTTTAAAAGCATATTTTAGTATAATTATAAAATGAGCTTTAAAGGGATAAAATGAAATTTGTATATAAATTGAGGTTTAGTATTTTCTCTACAGTCTCCATGAGCAGGGACCACTTTTACTTCATTTGAGAGATTCTCTAACAACCCCCTGTGTCATACCTATTATGTTTTGATTGCTATTCTAGACGCCTTTCAGATGGTAACTCATCTGATTCTCATACCACAGGAGGAAGGTACTGTTGTTATTACCATTTTCCATACGTGAAAATCAGTGTGTAGAGGGTAATGTGCCCATTGTCATGGAGCTGGAAAATGGTGCCACCAAGATTTTAACCCTGTCCCAACTACCGCACCATTGTTCCCATGGAGAACCCTCTACCCCGAGAGTTGTAGTGATTCTTTCACCGTGAGAACAGTTCAAAATTCCCAGATGCCTGCATGGCGCTTGCCGACCCTCGCTCCATAACCCAAGTTTCCTTTCTCAGGCTGTACTTTACTCTCTCTTCCATTCGCTGTTGCTCACGAAAACATTAATTCCTTCTTCTCTCGTGGGAAGGAGGAATAGAAGCAACCGTAGAAAACCCTCATGGAAGTCGCTGTAACTGCTAAGGTGGAGACATTGACCTTAGCGGGCTGTTCTCAGCTGGGGTGTTAAGGAGAAACCCAGTGGGCAAGGTCATGGGCAGCATCTCTAGACCTTCCTGATCCTGCTGTGCATCTCAGGCACCTAATGTGAGGAACTTAACAGACTCCTTTTGCTTCAGCCAAGATGGGCTTCACACTTTACACATTAATAGGACATCAAACTAATAAGAAGTTTACTTTTTAATACTTCACATTCATAGCAGGAAATGTGTCAGGGTAGCTCCGAGAATGGCCAAAGGGAGCAACAAAGGCCCCCGGGAGTCAGCTGCAGGCTGTCGGCAGGGCGTCTTCCACAGTTGCGGTTTCCTTCATCTCCATGCTGTGACCGCTGCCTCCCGCTGCCAGCATCGCCTCTGTTCTTGTGAACAGGAAGACCAAACCACTTTGAGGTAGTGACCCCCGTTGTCCTCAGGGTTCGTGTGTCATCCACAACGATCCAGCTGCGGTGCTCACAGTGATCCACGACACTTTCCAAAGCTGAGTGACCAGGGACTTAACCAACTGGACTTGCCTCCCAGCACCTGTACTGGGGACAGATGAGTGTGGCCCAGTCTGGCCTCCCTGCTTACCCCGCCTCCCATGACCTCTACTTATTCTCGTGCTATCTTTACTACCTGAGCACACCTTTTCATCTTGCCTACCTGCCCTGGGACACATCTCTCCTGGCTGCTCTGTAACCCCAGCCGGTTTTGTACGGACCCTGAGAACAGGGCAGGAACCACTTCCTGGTGGTTCCCTAAATAATTTCCATGGCTTTTCACTCAAGCACTGTGGCTCAGACTCCTTCCCTTGGGTAACTTTTGTGCTTCTTGACTTGTGAAGGGGAAGGAACATGTTGCCGTTGTAGATTTATCTGAAATGGCAACTGATGTCAGGGACCATTATCAGAGGCGTCTCTAAGGCCATGGATGTGATGGCATTTCAGTTGGTCCACGAGAGTGGAGCCCAGCTCCTCGGGGGAACGGAGGACCTCGGCTAATCCAACAGGAGACAGAGGTCACAGCAGTTTCTGCTCCTGCCCAGAGGGAGACCGAGATGCTCTTCCATCTCAGAAAGTTGGAGGGCACGTTTCTGAAGAAACAGAAACAAGCCAAGACGTCTGAGAGACTGACGGTTTTGAGAACTTGACCGTGGGTTTCACTCTCTCTCCCCCGTTTCCCTGTAAGTTTCAACAGCAGCGGAGCTGGTCGTGCGTAGCCACTGGGCTCAGCGCTTTGACTCTGAAAAGAGGGATGCTACAAAGACTGGTCCCCGGGTGCCAGGCATGGCTTCAGGGAAAGGGCCTTTGATGCACACAGGACTCGGCCTGGTGAGAGAGGCGGCACAAAGTTCACCGTCCTCGCCACACTAACACGGCGCGACAACTAACAGCAGGCGAAAGGACGTGTGGAAGCCCATGGGGGGAGAGGCTGTCAGCAAGGGGTGCTCTGGCTGGTGGGGAAACAGGACAAAGGAAGAGAAGTTGCTGCAACGGCATGAAGACAATGAAAATGTGTCTCCCTTCCTAAGCCAAGGGGTTGATTTCAAGGGGAAAAAGAAAAACCACAGATTCAAAAGCATCCAAAGCCAGGCCCCAGACGTCTGTGCTCCTGCCTCCGAAGCGGAGTATCATTCCCCAGGGACCACAGGGGAGAGATCGAACAACAGGCCTCCCAATAAGAACATCTCCATGGTTTAAATAACACACGCTCCTTCTCTTACTCATTCAACAAACACTCAGAGTTTCTAATGTATGGGAGGCTCTGTGTGGGTGAAGATCAAAGATGAAGAGACAGAGTATGGCTGTGTCCTCAGGGACCGTCCCCTTCAGCCAGCAGACTAACCTACAAAACAGCAGTAAGCAAAGGCAGGTAAGCTAGGGAGCCCTGAAGACCAAAAGGGGTCAAGTTCATTTCCATAGACACTGGAGTTCCTGTGCTGAGACTTGAACTCTAATCAGGGACCTGCTTACTGTTGAAGAGAGAGACTGCGTGTTAGGTAAAGGGCCTTCGTTCTACCCAGGTACGGAGGAAGGGGCTGCCGGACCCCGCCCGCCAGAGCAGGCGAGGAAGACTGGAAGTCAGACCCTCGGGGAAGGGGCAGAAGAGCAAACCTCTGACAGCCTGACGCAGGCAGGTCCCTCCGCTTCCTGTTTCAACCACCAAGGGCACGCTGCATCGTGAGCACCAGAAGTGTCAACGTGGTAAAGATACATAGATAAATAAACAAAATCCTATTCTGTGGTTCTGCAGGGCTCAAGGAAAGAGAAGATAACCCCAACCCATGCTTTTTTGTGAAACTAATTAGCAGTGACAATGCACGACATTTCAACGACCTCATTGTTCCGTGGATGAAAGGATAGGGAATATGAAGTACTATCTCAAGCACATGCCCTTTTACTCATTTAAAAATTATTGTATCCTGAAGCTTCTCAAACATGTACAAAGAAAAAAAAAGTATAATGATTCAATGCTAAGCTTTTGTTCCCTCTGACAGAGCTGGTGTTTTGTTTTGCTTTGTTTTTTTATCTTTGCTGAAGTATTCTAAGTCCTAGACCTCCTTTTATTTCACTCATATCTTCCAGTGTGTAACCTTTTATAAATATGGCATTTTTTTCTTAACAATTACGATCTAAGACACTAATGACAACTCACTGTCCTCATCTGATGGACACTTCATAATTAAATTTCCCTGAACGTCTCAAAAAAGGCCCTTCTCACTGTCAGTTTATCTGAACCAGGTTCAAACAAGATGCACCCCTTCCATGGGGTTGTTTGAAAACAATACAGCCCCTCGTCCCTCACTTCTGCTCTCCCCACAGCACTGCTTTATTATAGAAACTTGCTGATTTGCCCTGTCGAATAACTCACATGTTGGATTTAGCTATACTTCCCGTGATTTATATTTTTACTTTCCATTTTCCTTGCTAATGGCAGTTAGCTCTGGGGGGCTTCATGAACTGCAGAGTGACCATAAACTGTGGCAAGAACACCCCACCCATGGCTGCTCCTTAGGGGACACAGGCTGGCTGGCTCTCCCACGGGGCGGGGGCAGTTAACTGGTCAGTGCTTCAGGCGGTGACAGCTGACCTCTCGGTGTCAAGTTCCCCAGCAACCTTCCACCTAATTGTTCAGTGCCTTGGGGAACTCTGCTTCAAATAATCACTTCATCGGGGGTTGCAAATGTAGGATGTTGTAATTTTTTCCACATTTATTAGCTGGCTCTTCTGCAGAGAAAAAGAAAAACGAATTCTGAGCTGGAGCTATTTGCTTACCCGAAAATATAGTTGTTACGGTGAAGGTTCCTTTCAATTGCTGAGAATCAGAATACGAAGTTAGCACTACTCACTTTTACAAAGAGAATCACTTACTATTGTCCAGTCAAAAAAAAAAATCATTTCCAGAATACTACCTAAACCAGGAAACGTGAGCTTAGCCACTCCTTTTCCGTGCCTCAGCCTCCTGAAGGTAGAATGTGTGTCTGCTAGACGTACCACAGGGCCAGATTCGGTGGACTGACATGTGGAAATAGTCCCTGTCACTTCCCAGACGTGATTTCCTCGCCGACCAGCAGGCCACTCCTGATCACGGGGTTTCTCATTCTCTCCCACTCTGGGGCTTCTGTAACGATCTGCTATTATTATTACAGTAAGTGGGAGAAATCAGCCTCTGGTCCCACCTGCTGTTCACAAGTTGCTTAAAGGATAAGGAGGTCGTCGGACAACATGAGGTCCCGTTCCTTTCCTGCATCATGGGAACTGTGAGAAAACGTGAATTTTTATCTCGTATGTGTGGGAATCCAGAGCACGTGCTCCTTGCCCAAAGAATCGGCATGTTAACTTGTGACTCTCCGCTAGAGAGCATCCAGATTGCCCTGCTACAGGACGAAGGCATTCGGGTGGTTTCAGAGAGCAACTGGGGGACCATGTCTGGATTATACAGGGTCTGGCATAAATAACACCCCCTTTTTATTACACAATCTTTTATTACAAAATCATAAGCATGTCATTGTGTATCACAACAATACAACACTCAAGCACACCATGTGACATTTTAGGTGAAATGTTCACATTATAACGATAAATTACGACACCCATATTATGACCCTACCCACCACACTCATGCAGGCGTTACTTCTGCCGGACCTGCATTGCTTCCAAATAGTGTCATTAACAATTAGCACGGCTGGGCTCCATGTCTACCTCCCCGCACACGCCGAAAAAGTCAACCCAAAAATAACATAAAAAAACCCAATTTGAAAAGCAAGACCATCAATTTCTCCTGTTCTTAAAAGATAAGCAATTTCATCTAGGTACAAAATAGCTACAACTATTTTTTTAAAACCCCGAATATTAATGCGTTGTGAGAAGAAGCATGAACTCCACAAGCAGATGGATCATCCACAAGGGGATTAAACAGCCTCCGAAGGCCCTCCGAAGAGCCATTAGAAATTGTCAAGGAATCAGAAAGTTCCACAGCAAATGACCCAAATGACTTTGAGAGATGGAAAACAAGGAAGCTGAAATAGAAAATAATAATAGTACTTCAACTTACATAATAGCTTTCTTGAGAGAATTCTAAAACACTTTCCAAACATTAATCCAATAATTTCTGTCATTAGTCCGCATCGCACGACAGGGGCCTGTTACGTGATTTCCCCCCGAGCGCTTGAGGAGACCAAGGCTGGGAGAGGGGGGGAGGATGTCACTTTAACAGATTTGCCCCCACGTAGGAAAAAGTCAGCGCTAGAAGAGGACTCTCAGAGAGGAAACGCAATCTCCTGCTCCATTATACTGTTACCAGATGGCATCGGTTCAAAATTGATGTAATATGTTAGTGAAGAGAGCTAATAGAAAAATATTATCAACAGTTATCTAAAACCTGGAGAATTCATTAATTCAGAAGCAAGCCTACCTCAAAGCAAGATCTGGGGTGAACATCCACTCCCTATGTGGAAAATCGATTTTTAAAATGGAAAGATAAAGAGCATCGTTCACACACAGATTTTTGTTCAAGAATTATCTTCTCCATTTGTTCTGACACGGTGCACAGGAACAGGGCCCAGTGGCATTGTTAACACAGTCAATTCCGATGGGAAAGTCACGGACCGATGATGGAGCACCACCTGGGTGGTGGGACAAAGTTCAGGATGGAACCACAGCCTCCTGGTGAGGAGCCCACAGCCCTTCGGGCACAGTAGAAGCAGCACGGCACGAGGAGTCACAAACTGAAGCCGAGGGCAGTGTCCCAGCCGCCGCCCCCTGATATGACACTCCTGATGCGGGAACACCGCCTAGGGGTCACAGGTCACACACCAGAGAGAAGGCTGCTCAACGACCCCGGGCTTGGTGCGCTCATTCCACTGAGGCTTTCCTTTAATGGTTTTTTTTTTTTTTTTTTTGAGGGGGTGCGAGGTGGAAAATGGCAGCATTATTTGCAGACACTGGGTCTGGGAGCCATGCGTGTTTCTTCCTTCTCGTGTTGCAGAACCCACATTAGCTTCCTTCTGACGGGGAGCACAGACCCAGGGTTGGCCACCTGGCTCCACCCACTGAGCGCATACTGCAGGGGAGGGTGAAAGAGCTAAGTGACAGCAAGGACACTCGCACAAATGCTGGTCTTCAAAGGGTGCCTTGGACATAGAGGTGGCAGGCAGTTCAGGTCACTCTCCCTGCCCGCGCTGTGTGGCCCTGAGTCCAGGCAACACCCTTTGTCCAGCGCAGACAGCAGCCTTGGGGAAGGATATTCCTTTTGCTTGGGAGGGGAGCTCTGAGTCACAATTCTTTCATGATTTTGGAAAGTAGCTTCAACTTTTCAGGCTCCAGGAACTGGCATGTGCCCTGGGAGTGCACACCCTGGCGCCTGGCCCTGGTTCCCAGGACACCTTTCCCAGGTGCCTGCGCCCTGCCACACACAGCTTTACGTGAGAGGACTTCACTGTCCCTCAGGCACGGCGGAGAAGCACATGTGCCATTTCAGCACAGGGATGCCTGGGTGGTAGCCCAAGGCCCTGGGCCTTTGCCCTGCAGGGGACAAACTCTCCTGCTCCAGGTGCGGTTTATACCCCAGGACCCGCCATGGCAGGTGCACCCGGCTCGGCTTCTCCTCTTCTCTCTCCTGCCCCACTTCCTGAATGACTTCTGAGGGGACATACAGGAGTCACCCCGCCTTACACTTCTGTACCCCTGCTGAAAAACCAAGGATGCCAAATAATTAAAGTGTCTCTTCTCTTCCAACAAACAAACAAATGACTTGCACCTCAACACTTGGCTCAGGGTCTGCTGTGGGAGAACCTGACCTCAGGCAGCTTTAACTTGAAATTATTTTTTGAGAAGAATAACAGGAGGTAGAAGAGAAGAGAAGGGAACACATATTCCCAGCTGGGAAAAACAGATATGGCTGAGTTATTAATTCAATGCTGCCTCCCGTTCCGATTTCGTACCATTTCTTCCTCTGTACGAAACTCCTTCCACCTGCACACAGGTGTGAGGGTAGAGGCTAAGAGAGTAAGGGTGCAATTTGCAAACTGTGGCAATTTGATGGCAGGAAAGACTTAGAGCTCATTTGCTTTCCCTCCCAGAACAGCTGCCTGGGGTGACCGGACCGATGTGGGCACGCGGGGGAAAGAGCAAAGCACAGGAAGACAGACATGAAATAGGAAGTCCGCCATGAAGGGAGGGCTAATGTCAGAGAAGCCCACCCTAGTGAGATGCTTAGCAGTGGGGCCTGGCCCAGAACTGGAAGCCAAGGAGGGGAGCCAGGGTGCAAGGCGAGGCCCACGGCCTGAGCACAGAGGGGGGCCGCTGATTCGGTGTGGTGCGCCGGGGTGGACCTGGAGGGAAGCGGAGTCAGGAGAGTGAGAGGGTTTAATGTCTTCCTATTCTTTACGGTGTGGGCACGTGAGGCAGGTTTCTGCAAGCCCCCCTCCGGAGCGACACAGAGCTGAGTGTTTGCTGTGGCCACTCAGGTAAACCTTCCGTTAGCCTAGATGTGGCTGTACCTGAACGTCTATCCCACCTGCACCCAAAAGGGGAGAGTGGATTTGCAGGGAGACGGGGCTGGTGGCAGATGGCCCTTCACAGGGGGCTCTGGGACGAGGGTCTGGTGGGACTCAGCAGCAAGCACGTCATGTCAGCGCTTCCTCTCAGCCGAGGGAACACCTGTTTCCATCACTCCCTGGGGCACAGAAGGTGACATCGAAGTTTGAACCAGGGTGTCCAAACTTTAGGTGTCTTGGGGCCACACTGGATGAGGGCCCCAACTGGATGAGTTGTCTTGGGCCACACATTAAGTACACTGCAACACATGATCACGAAAAAAATCTGATAATGTTTCAACTAAATTTATGATTTTGTGTTGGGCCGCATTCACAGTCGCCCTCAGCTGCATGCGACCCACGGGCCGGGGGTTGGACGCCCCTGGCCGTCAACGACGCTGGGCCAGCACCGTGTGTCTGTGGTTCCGGAAGTCAGGGCAGCGGGAAGTGCTGGGTCAGAGGGTGAAGCTGGTCGTTGTTAGGCAGTTGTTAAGGAGCCTGGTGGGCGGGACAAGAGGCCAGTCCAGTGTCCATCGTGACAAATACATCTGGGCCATAACCCAGTAAACACACATACATGTTCGCCAGAACAAACGTTCCACAAAACTAATATTGTCCCTTATTTTGCACCCACAAGCTGATGTTTTCTATTTTATTCTATTTTTACTAAGAGAAATACTGGTCAAAATTCATTAATTTGCTATGATGAGCCACTTCTAATTTGAAAAATTGTGCTTTGCCACCCACAGGATAAATTCCATCTGGACATAGCTGGTCTTTGGGCAGGGCTGCTGGCTGGCAGATGGTTGCTGATGTCAAGGGCGCCGGCAGCGTCTTCCCAAACTGCACGCAAACTCTCAGGCAAGCCTGAGACCAGGTAGTGTCTGAGGTCAAGGGTCACGCAGCAGGTGGGAGCGGCTCCAGCAGGCGTTTTGTGTGGACAGCGCAGATCATTCCTAAAGCCCCTCCTTTACCATGTCTGCCTCTCTGTAGCCTTTCTTGAGGTCCTTGTCCCTGAAACGTCCCTCATGACATCCTTATCCTGGAAACATCTCCCTATGGAACCACATCCCTCAGAAGCTCTGACACGCCACAGATCTCCCTTCCTGCCTTCGCAGTACTGTGGGGTCATGAGACGTGCACAGTCATGGGTACTGTCAGAATGGACAGGCATGGAACGAAGTGCCAGCTCAGGTTCATTCGGGAAGGGAAACTTCCAGAAAAAAAAACCAAAATGACAATCCTTCTCTTCACTGAAAAACCTTGTTAGGCATCTTAGCATATTTTGAAACGTCTCTTGTCATAAAAATAATGTACAGTGAGTCGCTGTAACCATGGACAAGAATAGTCAAGTGATCATTCGGTCCTCACTTTCTAGGAACCAACTTGAAAATCTCAGATCCAACCTGTCTCTTGATTTGATGAGAACCGAATCAATTAGCACACTTTTATCATTAATGGCAGGACACTGCCTGCACGCGACATTATCTTTGGGGGTCTTTGTAGCCACACAATGACATATTACAGCTAGCTGTCCTTATGGCCTTTCGCATCAATTATTTAAAATCAAAGAGCCATTAATTCATATATCTGTGCCTCTACCATAGTATTGTTTTAAAAGGGAAGGAGTGCAAGAAAATTTGTCAATAAGATCATTGGACCTTTCCAGACGGATATGATTTATATAGAATCATTGCGATTCTATTTAGGGTCCTGTGATCTCAGTGGCTGGGAAGGAGAGGGTTGAATTATTCATGTTTTCCTGGTCGATACAGACCCCCCCCCCCCCACACACACACAGAGTTGCGTGCACAAAACACACTCGGAAGTTCTTCGGTTTTTGGTTGTCTGCACGGGTCTCTGAGTCTGGTTCCTTTTACAGCGAGGCAGTGCCACGCCACATCCTCCGCACATGGGCACCAACAGAGGCTTAAAAATAGGGGCCATGTGCACGGAGCGCCTGGTGCCAAACAACAGATTCCACACGCACCTGCTGCATGCGGATCGGCAGGAGAGGGGCCAACGCTGTGCTGTGCGAGGCAGCTTGCTGCTTCTGTTTTGAGAAGAGCCCGTCATTGTGCAAGCACCGAGCAGACCTGCCTTCCAATCACAATGCAAGGATGCCGAGGCTGGGCGGAAAACCTCGAGGGTGTCGGGCCGCGCCTGCCAAGTTAGTGGGGAATTCAAGAGGCAAAGGAAATTGTTGGAAGACTGATAATTAGGAAGATGGAAAGATGTCAGGGCATGCTTAGAAATGTGGCTGAACCTGGAATTCAAAAAAAAAAAGAAAAGGAAAGAAAACTTGTTACCACTGGTTGAACTTTAGCTGGGCTGAAAAGAAATGGGTACAAAGTATCGCAGGGCTTTGAGCTGTTTTTTTTGGTTAGAAACAAAAGAATTTCAGTCAAGTGTTTACAGCAGCGATTTTTCAACCTTTCTCGTCTCGTGGCACACATAAATGAGTTACTAAAATTCTGCAGCACACCGAAAAATGTATTTTTTGCCAATCTGACAGAAATAGGTATAATTTTGATGCATTTGTGTTGGCTATTCTCATTTTTAATTCAACCATCGAAGGAAAAAGGTCAGCGCCCCATGTTTTACAAATTCCTGTGGCCACCCGGTGAACATCGCCACCTTAGGGAGGAGGTTGTACACAGAAGTTAGGTAGATGCCTGCATCTAGAGGTCATCTATCAAAATTCACCACGCTGAGGAATCGACAACCTACTCCAGGTCAAATAAACATGAAGACTTTGGTTATCGTGAGACAATAGAGGTGGATGTGAACCGTGTATAGATTTTATTGCAGTTATTTTACAAGATGAACAATGAACATGATAATCCTTTGATAAATGTACTTGTTTAAGCCAAAGGGATGCCCTAATTATCTGCCAAGTGCTCAGCACAATTAAACAAATCTGTAAGTCAAAGAGGGTATCTGGGCAAGGCCAACGCTTTCACACCTTCCTGCGTCTCCGGAGCGAATGAGAAGGGGTGGCCATGGCAAAGATTGGCCCCCTTTTCCATCCTCTGGTCCCCCTGTTGCTCCATGTGGCCTCTCCCCTCACACCCCTTTGCCCCAGCTTCCCCGAAAGGAGAACGCAGGTGCCTTAGGACCTAGCCCCAGGGCGCACTGGTCCCCCCGGCCGGCCAGTCACAAAATCACTAATGATCACATGAGAACATGGAGCAGCCCCTGTGTACTGGGTGCTGTGCCAGGCACTATCTGTCCTTTCAGAGCTCACAGACCCGGAGGGCAACTGTCACAGGGTGCTCTGGGCACCATGGCAAGGGCCACCAAGGCCAGACACTGGTGGTTAGAAGGGCTCTCCTGTGGAAAGTGGCTGACTTTAAAAGTCCACATGAACCTTTCCTGGAAAGAATAGGGGAACAGGTCAGCCCTCCTTGTCTGAAAGGACAAGGGAGACAGGCCTCAGTGAGAAGTTCAAGGGTATGAGCAGAGCGTGAGCATTCTGGGTGGCATTTGTGAGGAGAAGCTGTCTCCCTGCCTCTCTCTGTCTCTTAACAATCCCGAACAGATTACCGGGGAGTCTGGGGAAGGGAACAGGGGCCAGGAATGGACCCCAGACCCACTGGGCTCTCTAGCTTTTCTGCCCCAGAGGGCGTCTCACGGCCTGGAACCGGAGTCAGCCCCTAAACCGGCAGGTAGCATTCTCTGCCAGCCCTTCCCGAGAGGTGGGGAGTCCAGTGAAACACCAATACTCACCATTACTAGCATGTTTGCTATGTGCCAGGCACTGAGTATCTTACACACAGTGCCTGTCTTACCCCAACCACACAGGTCCTAGGACGATCCTTATTTCACAGAAGGGCCTGGGCGGGGCAGGGGGGGGTGGTTACATACTTTCTCTAGGTCATTCTGGCAGTTCTTTGTCCCCCAAACTCCATGGTGGGTCAGAGCTTTTCAACACCCCACTGTCCTCCCATGAAGCAGGATCCTGTTGTTACTATTATCAGCATCATCGTCGTTAGGCGGGCTGCCATTTGCCTCCCCACAGTTCAATTCTGGAAGCTTGTAAAGTACCTCTGTACAAAACCACCAATTTGAAAGACACGGGCACCTCCCCATATTCCTTGTGTGTCACCTCTTGGGAAAGTTGCTGATACTATGGAGTTAAAAAACAACCACCACAACCACCGTCTTGTCTGAGCTAGAAGGGGTACATCCTGTGGCCTTAGTTATTAATTAACTGTTTTAAAACATCATTTGTCAGTGTGCTTGTTCACTGTCAGAACGCCCTGGGGTGCCCCACAGCGGGTCGTCCACGGCTTTCCGGAAGCCGCCGAGCGCCCTTGCCTGGTGCTCACGGGGATGTTTGCTTGCTCTGTGACAGCAGAGTCCGTGCTTCGCCCAGGGACGGCACCTCCATCCATGTGGCTAATCGTGGAAGGAACGTGGCGCTGTTTCAGGCCGGCCGAAGAAGCCGAGAGGACTCAAATCAGAAACAGTCTGTCATTCCTAAAGAAGACAAAATATCTACTTGCCTGGTCACTGAACACTGGCCAAAGGGGGGTGGGACCAACGCCCTTCCCGAGCCGCTGCCCTTTCTTCATTTTTCATTGAATTTATTGGGCCACATTGGCTGATACAGTTATACAGGTTTCAGGGGTTCTGTTCTACAATGCGGCATCCGTATAGTGTGGTGTGTGTTCGCCGCCTCAAGTCCGGTCTCCTTCCATCACCATCTGCCCCCTTCACCCTCTCCTGCTGGAACAGGGTGCAGCCATGAGGGGCCACAAATAGGGATTTGTAACAGGTGCAGAAGAGCTTGGAGGTGGTCGGCTCCACTCCACAGGCCCACACCTGCCCAGAGAGCTGGCAGCTGTGGCCGATTGAGGGGGGAGCTGGCAATGGGGCTGCAGAGGAAGACGGGTGCTGGATTCACATGGAGGCACGGCAGCCACTGGGCGTCTCTCTTTTCGGGACCACGTGTCTGTTTAGGACCACACAGCTTTGGTGTCTGGGTTGGGACCACGTGGCTTGGGTGAGAGTCAGGACCACGAGGCTTTGGAAGTGCTGCCTCTTATCACGTGGAAGGTGCCGGGAGGACTGTGTGCGTTTGTGAGGAACTTTGGTTTGTATTATTTCAAATAAATAATAAATTCTTTTCCTTTTCACTGATCTCTGGTATTAAGAGACGTCTTTCTTCAGGTGGCAGGCAAAACGAACCCAGCAGGTGGGGAGGAACCCCTGGAGAAAGAGGGGGTATTTTATATCATTTAGCACCCCCATCTGTTCTGTAACTCTGCCTCTCCCACACCATCCCTCTGCTCAAGACCACATGTTGTAGTGACAATTATAAATCCCTGGTGAAAACAGGGCAGCATGCATAAATAAGTATTAGCAAGGGGACAACATTTCTGGTCTCTTCCATAGAGTTTGTATATAAGCCAATAATTGTTTTTGGAGGTAATGTTAGTGTCTCGAAGTGCCAATACTTTCATTTCATTTACTCTTAAATGACAAGCTGGTCAGCTCACAAAGCTGTGAACTAATGTACTATTCCCGGAGTTTAACAGACGGGGTGTGTTAATCGCCACCATCCACACGGCCACATCGGCAAGCAGAAGAGACCACACCCCTGTTCCTAGGTCGATCCAACTAATGAGGAGTTGAAGAACCAGAATGAAACAATTTGCAACCTGTCAAAGCTTCACAAAATCAGGCGTTTATATCAAACTCAAAGTTTGAGGGGGATTCATTATTATAACATTTTTGAGTGAAAAGTGGACCCCCCAAAAGAAAAGACAATGAAGCCCCTTTCTCCACAGGGGATTCCGAATTGGAAGAATTCCTTGAGTAGGAGCTTCCCCTTAAGGGCTGCTGTGCAACAATGGCATTCTGTGAGCAGGTTCTTGCTTGCATTCTCCAGGATGTCCAACCTGCCGCCCGCGGGCTGCATGCAGCCTGGGATGGCTGGGCATTCGGCCCAATACCGTATCGTCACTTTACTGAGAACATTATGAGATTTCTTTTGTGATCATGTGCTGCAGTGTATTTCATGTGTGGCCCCAGACAACTCTTCTCTGGTGTGGCCCAGAGATGCCCAAAGGATGGACTCCCCTGCTACACTCACATGGTTACAAATGAAAAAGAGAGACCCCAAAACCCTGTGCAAGCATGGGCTGGTGTCAGAGCTCAGGAACAGTTGGCCAAACAAAGGCCTTGCATGAATGACGCAAGATTGAACACCAGAGAACTTGACTGAGAACGTGAAGATGTCCTAGTTCCGGTCGGCAGCACTCAGGACCCTTGACCTTTCCACGTGAGAATGCTTCACACCTCTACCAATGTCACCGAAGCTGGGCTTCAGGGAAGGGCCGGAGAAACCAGGGAGACAGACCCCCAGGAGAGGAGGCCCCGAGTCTCCTGTCTCAAGGAGAGTGTTAACTTTGTGCCATCTGCCTCCTTTCTGAAGCTCAGACGCACACCAGGAGAACGGGACGGAACCCAGCCACCCTGCCCATGATGGAACCGAGAACAGGGCATTCTTCTCCATCGGCACAGCCCCCACATCTCCAGGACTGTCAGGGTGCCCTCCCTGACCTCCTGTGACGCTGGCATCTCCCACACAACTGCAACGGACATCATGAAGCCCTCAGCATGGGACCAAGGAGACTGTCACAACCCTTTACCCGGATTTCTTGCCTCCTGACACTGAAGGAATGTCCACTCCCACCCTGGGAGCCCCGTGCACCTACCTTCAACCCTCCGTCTTTCCTCATGCTCTTTTCTCATTAGGAGAAAAGGCTCTTTCCCACAGGCCTGCCCAGTGGAAAGTATGGGTTCACGGATGTGTAAGACCGCAGCTAACATATATAGTAAGTGTACTATTCTTAAAGGAAATTTCCCACACAACTTGGTCTCTGTCAACGGGCCACAGAAAAACAGCATAGTGTTAATGTTAATTAAGTTTAAAAATTCGCTTTCCATTTTAAGACTAATTAGCATATAGCACTTTCATCAAGTTTATTGAAAATTTATACGAGGGGATTAGTTTCACTGGAAACTGTCTCATGGCATACAAAGCCCCTCCCCCATCACCCCTCACATGCAATACATGAATTTAATTAGTTGTTAGCTGGTAGAAGAAACTTAGAATGCCTTAATTCCTATCAGTTCTCTTCTCTTCCATTTTATTGATGTCTAGTATTTTAGTTCTATTTTGTTTTCAGATCCCCCCCCCATTAGTCATCATACTGTAGAGTTTATCAGGACCACTCCCTCTGCGGGTTTGAGAACTCACTGTAAGGCATCTGGGAATAAGCAGTTGGGGCCTCCATCGGAAGTTATTGCAAAATTCCAGATGAGAGGTGATGATGGCATGGGCCAGGAGGAAAGCAATGGACGGGGTCCAGTGGGCTTGGATTGAGATGTATTTACAAGGTAGAGCTGATGGCTTAGGGGCATGGTTAGCCCATCCTCAGGGAAAGGAAAGAAAGAGGATATTTGTACTCTGGTAGGCAGGTAAACGCCATCAAGAGAGCCCAGTTCCTCTTGTTGCTTTTATTTTCTTATTAAAAATCGTCAGCTGAGGCAAAGGAGCAAGTTCAAGGACAGTTGAGAAGGTCCTACATTGTCCTCTGCAGAGGGAGAGTGAGGCACTGGGGAGATGTCATAGGACTGAGGACACCCCTTAGGGCCCATTCGAGGTCAGTGGTTGCGGATTTGATGGGAGAGCCGTCTGCACCACAGAATTTTTGTCTGGCTGCCATCAGCTAGGCACGCCAACGTGGGGCGTTGGAGGAAATGAGTGCAGTTACGACAGCGTATTGTCCAGCGTGCATGGCCAGGCAAGAGGATCCAAGAAGATGAGGGCATGGACAGAGGATGGAGCCCACACATCTGCTCTGAAACTCAGCATATGCAGGGAAAGTGTAAGGTCTGGAAGGCGTCAGAGGTGAATCAAGAAGTTGAGGGGGTTGAGAGACGGTGTGAATGTGGGAAGAGCCGTGACTGTGGGTTCTGGGTCTGACTGAAGGGCTCCTGCAGCTGAGATACAGAGGGAAAGTCAGGGAATTGTAAGCAGAGAGTGAAATAATTAACAGTGAGATTATGGAGAGGTTATGCCTGTTTTAAGAACAGGTCTAAGAAGATGTAAGTGAAAGAATTCCTGAGGGGTGGTGGAAGACAGTTCCACTGAAGGAGGTTATTAGGGAAGAGAGAAGCCAAGGTATTTCCACTAACATGTTCAAATAATATGTTCAAATTCTCCAAGAGCAAGAACTAAGAACCCAGTCGCGTTGGAGACAGAGGCAGAAGAGAGGCGGTAATCTGGAAACTGCCACCTTCCGGGGATCAATGACAACAGCTACTGACTGTTGACAACAAGCTGGACACAAATCCACGCAAATATCGACTCTTTTAAGCCTCACCGCAATTCTATGAGCTACTATTATTACCGTCATTTTTCAAACTAAGAAATCTGGGCGTAAACAATTGACGTAGTTCACCGCAAGTTACACGGTGACTAACGTAGACCCATACTTGATCCGAAGCTGTCCAGACCCCTAATTATACTCGTAACCACTCCACTCTTCCTCACAGAATGAGTGCGGAGTGACTCGTGTGTTGTGTCCCACCGCCAAAGGGGCGGCAGCAGGTGGAATGTTTGGTGGTGTGGGACAGAAAATGAAACATATTCAGGAGCACGGGAAGAAGACTGGTCTGCGTCAGCAAGGACCAATCATCAGTGTCCGACTCCTGCCTGGAAAACCCAAAAGGGGAGGGAAGGGAGGGAAGGAGTTAGGGACATGTGCCTGGATAGATCGGAATGTTCTCCTGGAGCTTCACGGGGGAGTCGTGGGTCAGTATTTCCCACGTAGTGAATGATGTGTGCCTGCTCCGAGGGCGCTGATGGAAGGTGGACCCTGAGAGCATCACTCATCAGGGAGATTCCAGGGGTCCAATCACAATGCTGCAGATGGAGGGGGTCTCTGGTTAACCCACAGAAGTGCTCCAGGAGGGAAGCAGAAGCTCTGAGTGTGAGTCGGACACAGAAGGGCACAGGTGCGACAGAGCTCACTGTCCCAGACCCTCTTCTCCTCTGTGGCCCCCTTTCCAGGACACAGGCGCCGGAGTGGGAGATGAGTGAGCAGCACTCCCCGGACCCCTGCTGCGGGTGTGCACCCTGAATGGCAGCGGAAGGGCTGGCTGTTCCACGGGGATGCAACGTCTGATTTCTGGAGTCACAGAGAGTGACTCAAACTTCTAATCTGAGAGTAATCAGAACGGACACTGAAGGAATGGCTCTCACTCCCAATGAAGGTCTGAGGAAGAACTCCCTTTGCTGAAAAAATGACGGAGGACAGGAGAGGTACCATGTGACAACAGCCCTCGAGTCCCGCTTCCTCCACCTACTCGGACTGCGGTCCCTCTGCTTCCGGCCTTATCCCTCACCATCCATCCCCACCCAGGTCCCAGGGCGAGATTTAAGCAGCAGGCACACCACGTCACACGTGAGTTCGGCCCTGGCTTTTCACTGCACTGATAATGAAGTCCAGGCTCTTCTGGGGCCTATGAAGCCATCCATGAGCCCTGGCTGGTATGGGTAAGTGGATTGAGTGTCAGCCTATGAACCAAGAGGCCACTGGTTCGATTCCCAGTCAGGGAAAATGCCTGGGTTGTGGGTCACGTCCCTAGAAGGGGGTGCACAAGAGATAACCACATATTGATGTTTCTCTCCCTCTCTTTCTCCCTCCCTTCCCCTCTCTCTAAACATAAGTAAGTAAAATCTTTTTTAAAAAGCTGTCCATGACCTTGCCCCAGCTCTCTCTGATCTCCTCTCCCTCCACTCAGTGCCTCCTGCCCCGGGCTCTGTGGATCCCTCTCCCCACGCCCACCTCTGCCCCTGCTGCTCCCGCTGCTGTGGTCGGCTGGGCCGGGAGGCCCTCCTCCGAGATCTCCGAGCCATCAGTTTTCCATGCGTCTGTTTGAAAGACTTCTCAGCGTGCCTTTCTCTGACCACTCGGCCTACAGAAACTGCCACGGCCAATTACTCCGCTCCAGAGCTTCCTTCATCGCACGACCTGTCCGTGAGATGGTCCTACTCTTTTATTTGTCCCTTGCCCCCACCCCACCTCCAACTGGAATGCAAAATGCACAGACTATTTCTGTCTTGGTTACTACCGCATCCCCAGCACGGAAGGTTTGCCTCACACAGAGCAAGCGCTCAATAAATACGACCTACAAGTTCACATATTTTCATTTCAAATACGTTAGATTCTGGTTAACAATAACTGCAATGGAAGTCCTTATTGGAACAGAACGCCTCCCGGAGGAGCAGCAGAGAAGGCCTGGGACCCATCCTTCAGGGAGCGAGTGAGTCGAGGAAACTGGTGAGAAAGCACAGCCCGAGGCCAGGTGCGGATGTGACAAGTTCCATTCGTCCACCCGTCGGAGTTCAGCCAGAGAAGCCGAGTGACTGTGAACCGCGGGGACCGGAGGTTTATTGCGGGAACCAGACCTTCAATGTCTGAAAGGGAGAGTGTGGTGGTCAGCCTAGGGAAGCTGGGCACGTGCAGCTGGGATGGGGAGGTTGATGAGGTCCCTGAAAAACACCTGGTGGCAGGTGGGAGGTCCCTGGCAGAGGGTCTGGAGCTGGCCAGACAGCTGGGACTAGGGAGGGCTCCAGCTTATCCTCAGTCTGTCACCACAAGTGACCATTGCAACCTTCTGAGAGCCTGGACTGTGGTCTTTCTACCCCTGAATCTTACGGAAGGCCTGCGTTCGGCCGACTCAGGCCCAGAAACATCAGGGACAGGGAGTCTGGGAGGCGCGGGGCCAGCTCAGCCCAGCGAATGGGACCAGGATACCTCACGGTCCGTTAGGACTCATCTGACTTGTGGGTGACAGAAATCCCACCCCGTGTCCCCAGTGGATACATGATCGTAAAGGATGGGTAGGCATTTTGTGCAAAGTGTTGGAAATCTGGGACTGGGGAGCCCCTGGCCACCTCTCACCCCCATTTCTGCCTGTGTGTCTTCTGTCCATCTGCTGCCTTTAGGGGCTGGCCAGCAGGCTCGATCAGAACATGCCTCATGCAGGAAAGCCCCCAGAAAAGCAGCGGACCTCTCCTCCTCTGTCTCCCCTCTCCCTCCCATCCGCAGGTTTTCAGGACAGTGCCTCTGATTTATTTAGCTGCATTACCCGGATGCCCCCTGCCATCCCCAGCAACTCCGGCCATTGTGCGGCGGGGTCCTGTGTGACGTGGATGCCAGGGCTCCATGGCCGTTCTCAAAGCCAGGTCTCGGAACACAACCAACAATGCTGAGTATCTAAAACGTGTACGTGAGACTAATATGTAAATATTGCTGGGAATAGTGCTTTGTGGGTGGGCAATTGTGTAGCTCATAAAATGATATGGTGGTTTTCCAGGAGAATAAATAAAAATGGTTTACCTTTTGTGCCTCCCCCCATACATAGATGACAGCAATAAACATTTATAATTTTAAAAAAAACAACCCTGAGATTCCCAAACCAGGCAGACAGACAGGCAGATCTGGTGCTAAAAGCCAGAGGAGCTTCTGAGTCAGAAAAGTGTCAGAGGGACCCAGGGGACAGCACCCCTCACCTTTGGAGGGGGACCAGGCTGGCTGCCTGAAGCCAGCAGCAGGGACGGAATGCCTGTGTTCTAGAAAGAAATCTCAACAGTTCTGTTTCCTGGGTCAGGTATTCCACAGATGTGTTGCCTGGGGAGGCAGGGGTACAGCCAGAAATTTCCCCAGGACACAACCTATAAAACGCGCCGGCCGGCTTCAGGGCAGGGGGCAAAGGCCATGGGAATGGCAGCCCTAAGGCAGGCAGGTCACTGCAATCAGAACTGGGGAGAGAGTGCAAGGGAAAGTGTGGGAGGGAGTAAAAAGAAAGAGAGAAAACTTCTTATTTTTAAGTGACCCCCAAACGGTCCAACATTGCATGAAGGAAACATACAGTTCTTAGAAAGACCACCAACCAAATTAGTCTGAAATGTCATGCAGACAAGAGAAAGTGATGAGAGTAATACAACTAAAGGAGTAAATGCAGGGGTAACAAGTGGACAAGAACATGACAGCCTAAGAGTAAAAAGTCGATGATGGAATAAGGACGGATAGACACATGTGCCCTTTTCTGTTTCTGAGTCGCAGATGCCCACCCCCTCCTGGCAGCACACGACCTGCCCTTTCTGTCGCCCCGCTTCTGCAGGCCAGCAGGCAGGGCTGTGGTCTCACCTGAGGTGTGGGGGCCTCTTCACAGTTCACACGCTTGCTGGCAAAAGGTGTTGCTGAGTAGCTCTGGAAACCATGGCAACCTGCTTCTCTGAAGCCATAAAGGGAGCGTCTCCCATCTCAGCTGCCATCTGTGACCTCTGGGCCCTCTTTCAAATGGCCCAGATGTTGGGGACACCAGAAAGTTGGGGACCCCATGTGGGGCCATCACCCTGCCCACTGTCCTTACGTCAGTGGGATAGGGACTCTAACTCCGTCTGCGAAGTGTCTCCGACTCTGCCATGTGAGGAGACGCCATTCTGGGGACAGCATTCCTTCTTATTTGCCATGCTACAGCAGTGAGAAAAAGTCCCAGGCCCAGCACACTGGAGGGGGGCGGTCTGCATAAGGACCTGGGGCACTGGGGGCTGGCTTAGAACTCTGCCATAAGTAAAATAAACAACAAGGAAATCTGAACACAAAATAGGGTCATGGATGGGGAATACACATCTAAAATGATGCCATCAGATCCAGCCTGGACGCGGGGCGGACGGCAGAGGAGAACACAGGTGAGGAGGAGGAGGTCGCTGGAGGCCTCATCGGAGTGCAGCGCAGTCCCCGGGGCTGAGAGCACAGTCACATGACAGAGCGGGAAGGAGACCTTGGGGGGTAGGGGCAAAGGAGTTCCGACAGGAGGGCTTGCCTTTTCACTAAGGGGTAAAATGCAAAATGTGAAGATTTCATAGCTGAGAACTTTTCCAAACTGGAAAAAAGAAAGGAAACATTAGTCCTGAAATTAAGAGTGTTCTTGCAAGAACTGAAAATAAACCCTATAGCTCAATGCGTCCTTGTAAAATGGAGAAACATCAATGGTAAAGAAATAACCTCAAACTCTATCAGGTAGGAAAGGCAGATTATGAAGGAAAAAAATGAAGATTCATCTGACGGAATATGCCTCCTCCACGGCGAGAGGTAATAGAGTCCTGGTGTTACGGGGACGGAGGCAAACAGCGGACAGCCTTGAATTTTAAAGCATGGGGGCGAGGGACTTCTCAGATGCTCGGAGACTCGAGTCCAAGCTGCAGACACCGAACGGACTGCGGGAGTGACATTGCCCAACCTCTGACTCAATGGCGTGCCTAGGACATCCAAGTGACTGTGTGTCACGTGGCGTAAATGAGCCGCTCAGCCAGGAACACCTGGTCCCCTGGAGCCCCTGGCCACCACGAGGACGGGGGACTTCCACACCAGCAGGGTGCTCGGGCACGCCGATCTGGGACTGTGAACGCCATACAATTCTCTTTGTAATCAAAGAGAATTGTGCCCGGAAGAAAAGATGAGCGACTAACAAATGTAATTAACTCTTGATTTTAAAATAAAAGATTTTATGAAGGATATTTCTAAAGCCACTGCCCCGGAGGACAGGCGCAGTGCACACATATGGACGCGTGTGGAGTGCTGGGGGGTGCGCTCCAGGGGAGCCGGAGCCGCGCTAGGATCTGTTAGGATCTGTGCGGTGGGTTTGTGAGGAAGACGGACTGACTAGACACACTTAGCCCTTGCTAGAAGTGTTTACATATAATCATGCATGTAAAAACAATGAAGGAAAACCTTTCCCCTAAAACAGAAATTGAACACAAATCCCGAAAACCAGCAGAGAAAATAAAAGTGAACTTTAAAATCTATCAACACATACGAAGACAGAAAAGGAAGAGGAAATGATACCAAGAAGAAATTATTAAATCAGATGCTAGAAATAATTCTATGTTAATATTTGTAATAACTATGAATGCCAATTTTAAAAAGAACATTGAAACAATTGCAAAACACCAAAATTGATCTAAAAAACACTTAGAAAATAAAAAAAACCATGAGTAAAGGAAAATCAATGCTATTATTTAAAAAATTTATATACAACTAAATATAAAATTAAAAAACATGACAGCAATAAAAAGGGATATAACACACAAGAAAAAATCCACTCAGATCTGATTATCTGAGAAAGTCGGAAAAATACAGCTTCAAAACGTCTACTTCAAAAATTGAGACTAACAAGAAGACACCGCCAAGAAACACGTTTATAAACAACAGACATTAATGTGCTAATGGCGGGATCAGATAAACCAAGCGGGTTTTTAAAGAAGAGCCCAGCACAGTAAAGAGACGTATCTGCAGCATCTATCACCTGATACCACCCACGGAGTCTCCTGCTCAAGTTCACTTCCAGAGCATCCTTGCCCCAAGTGCATGACTGAATTTTATCAGAAACATTTAGAAAGCTCTGACATGAAGGCCAGTCTACAGAACAACTGGCCGTGATTCTCCACAAGCCACAGGCCCTAGACGGGAGAAGACACCTACAGACCACAGATCCAGCAGGTGAGTGCGCAAAGGACTTTGAAATGCAACAAAAGACACCTGCCCAAAACGGGCAAATAGTTGAATATACATTTCCCCAAAGAAGAGATGTGAATGGCAGACAAGCACATGAAAAGAACCTCGAAATCACTAATCAGTGAGGAAGGCACACAAGGGTGAGGAGGGACTGGGACTCTCAGATGCGGCGGAACAAAAACAGCCACTCTGGAAAACATGTTGGCGAGTTCTTATAAAGTAAAATAGTCTTACCCTTGGTATTCGCCCTAGAGATATGAAAACATGTTCACACGGAAACCTGTTGAGGAACGTTTACAGTGGTGTATTGATGATCAGCCCAAATGGCATACAACTAGAATATCTTTCACTGGATTACTGGTTGAAGGAAGTGAGGTCAGTCTGTCCAATGGACTACCATTCAGCAATAAAAAGAGCAAATTATTGATAAGGCAATAACACGATTGAACCTCCGATACATTATGCCACATAACAGAAATCCGGCTCAAAGGTTACACGGTATATCCTTCCATTTCTATGAGTTTCGGAAAAGGAAAAACTCTAGGAATAAAGCTCAGGCCGCAGTTGCCGGGGTGGAGGGGTGGGTGGGGAGTCTGACTCCTTGAGGCCACGTGCGGGCGCTCCTGGGGTGGTGGAGCGGGTCTGGCCCCTGAGAGCGTGCATCTGCCAGAGCTCACATAACTGTCCAGACAGAGCTGATCATTTCACCTTGTGTACAACTAAAAACACACGTCACTAAAATTGCAGGTGAACCAAAGACTGCTGTTTAAAAATCAATGCCAAACTTTTGCAAGAAGAAAATATGGGAGAATATCTTTACAACACTATGTTTTTGATGACTGAAAAATTCTAAACCATGAAAGAAAAAATTATAACTTTAATTACATAAAATGTAAAAAGAATAAGTTAAAAGGCAAGGGACTGATCCAGAGAAGGTATTTGCGATATCTATAAACATATAAAAGGTACATCTTCAAAATACATAAAATCATCTACAAATCAATAAGGAAAAGACAAAAAACCCCAGAGAAAAAAATTAATAAAAGAAATGAGCAGACAGTTCACAGACAATGAAAACAGTGGCCATTAACATAAAAACATGGCTAGTAGTCCACTGAGTATGAGTCAAGGACAACTTGAAGGAAGATATATTTTTATACACTTTTAACCGTCATCACTTAAGACACTTGAAAATAAGAAGTTGCAGATCAACCGAGTACACACTTTCCTGCGTACCGAGAAAACTTTCTCACACACGCACAATGATACGCATGCTCACACACTGAGTGTTACAGCAGTTAAAATGGTTTGCGGATTAAAAGCCACGCAGACACGGTATGGAGTCATGAACGAGAGTCAGTCATATCCTTGTATCTCAGATAACATTACGGTTACCGCGGAGCTAGAAGGAAGGGGTGAGGGACAGAGAAGGACACATGAAGATTTTAAATGTTTCTGTAGTTTTTTTATTGTTTAAGAAATTCTGAAGTAAATTTGGCAAAATGCTAAGATCTGTGACAGTTGGATGAGAGGCAGCGGCTACAGTATATTTTACAGTCGGTACTTGTCAATGGGAGAAAGAACACGCAGCTTTGGGGTCGCAGGCCCCACACCTGCTGCGTGTCACCCTCCACACTCGAAGTCAACCTACCCTTTGGCCTGGAGGTACAAGTGTAACTCTTGTGTCCCAGACAGATTACATGCTATCAATATAAAAAAGAAAGAATTTAATTTTCAATCATATTTATAGTTTAGCCTTTAATGTGTGTTTCAGATTTCACGTTTGTATGACAATGCCCATAATCGAGAGTGAATAGGATGTGTCCACCTATGTGGGGGGGGGTCATGAGCTGCCCAAATGCTTGGAGTCAGCTGTTCTGGGTCCGAGTCCTCAGCTTTAGGGGACACAAGCCCCACTCCCCGGGGGCCTGGCAGACACGCAGCTCCCTGGGCAACAGTGACTAGAGCTGCCCTGTGTGTCAACCCAGGCAGTCTGGGATGAGGCCCTGCACCTGCCTTTCCAACGAGCCCGCAGACGACGATGAGGCAGGTTTGGAAGCATCGCTCTGGAAACACCTGCTCTCCAGCAAGGCGCTCACACACGAGTGTCACGAGCAAGAAGGTGGAGGCTCCAGTTCCCTGCATTTCTGTGGGAGAGTGAGCCTCACGCTTCCTGTGTGATCTCAGTGACAGAATGGCACCCTTGGCCACCTGATTTCCATTTCTCCTGACATCCCCAGGAAGGGATATGGCCTTTAAGATAATTTCCAGACAAAGAAGTGTTTTTTTTTTCCTTTTGTAATCCATTGAGATAGGAAATCAGTGGGACTTCCTACCCCGTGTATGTTCTTTTCAACCCTAACTGGCAGGACCCACACTCCCGCTGCCCTGCAGACCACTGTGAACTTGGCCCTGTTGTCCTCACACCACTTCACAGGTGGGGGCACAAGGGACAAGTAGCAAGAGACAGAGCAAGATGGAGCATGAACCTCGGCCGACCCCCCACTAAAGACCTCACTGCTCCACGGTCCCTAAATGCTTTCCATGGGTGTGTGAGTGCTGCGGTCCCCTGGTCCCCAAGGACACCCACACTGTAAGAACATTTACAGAAACATCAAATTCCTGCAGAAAGAGGCTCCATTGGCCAGGCTCCACAGTGCCTCCTGCTGTGTGTCAAACTCTCGGGTGTGCCTGGGGACAGTCCCTTCTGGGGCCCTGCTGGTAACTGTGGTCACTGGGAATTCAGAGTCAAGGTCTAGGCAGTGAGATTGTTCTTGTCCTCACATCAGCCAGCCTTGAAGCAAATGGGGTTCTGACTCCAATATTTGTGGGACTCAGCCTGCTGGGGGGGTGACCCCATCCTGCACTTTTGAATTTTCGCCACAGGACCCCTGAAGAGGACTGTATCCATGCTGTGAGCCCCCAGGTACCACCACGTGAGGATTTTGGGAACAGGCTGGGTTTCTCACCGACCGTGATGGGCCTCTGAATCGGGCAGGATTTGGAAACCCCTGTGAGGGCCTTGCTAGGGAACGCTTTGCTCAGTGCTGAAGGGATCACGGTAAACAGCACCTGATTTTAAAGAGTTCCTTTCAGACCTCGGGTCATGACGAGGCAGAAGGATAATCAGCCAGGACCCAGAATCCCTAATTTCTTGCCCTTCTAACCACCTGAGGCTGCTCCTACCTAAGGCAGCAGTTTGGAGAGGGGATGTGACGCCATACAGCTCGTTCTAGTATTATAAATCATGTTGTTATTTCAGAAACATAATACTGGTTAACTTCACTGAATTGATTCTGGTATCTGATTCCAGGTATGAGAACAATCATGTGCTAAAATTGATCCTGCAGGGGAAAGTACATATATGTATGTAAATATACATATATTTATATTAATATGTAATGAATTAATGTTATACCTACATATTCACATATACATCCATAACAAAGCCCTTGCTCTGATAGTGCTTTGCCCTGTGAGTTACTAGGATCTCAACTAAAAGCAGTTATTCTTGGCTGATTTTTCCTGGGTCCATATACATAAAATGCGTCATTTTGGTATCCACGTTAAAAATGAGTAGTCTCTTGAATAAGATGCAAGTCAAGGAATTTTGTCGTGATGATACATTTAAAAACATATATTTGTCTGTACAAAAGAAATTAAAGACCCCTGTCCAGCAGAGCAAGTTCTAAGGGGTCAAACTAAATAAGGGAATTTTCTGAGAGGAACCCAGAGCACTCCAGCTTGGCGTCGCACACGCTTACAGTGGTTGAGTGAAGCTGTAGCATTTCTGGGTAGCACTGCCCTTGACCTGTAGCTTTGTCAAGGCTAACAGCTGTCCACACAGACATGGGCTGTGACTACAAAACGTCTTGGTCTTTGAGGGGAATGGGTCCTACCTTCACCCTCCAGCATATATGCATTTGTTTCAAATGCCATGTACACAGTAAGATAAAAAATATTCTTAAAAAAAAAAACCCTCCAGTTCCTCTTGGCCCCTTTCATTGAATTTCATGATATTATCACGGCTGTTTGGGATTTGATCACTGAGAGAGAAATTTCTACTGGCAAAAAAAAATTACGGGTTTTTAGAGCTAGGTCATTATGCTTTGTTTAAGCTCAGTTTTAAATACAAGCTCTTTCTGGAGAAAAATGAATTTATTTGATCTGAAATATGCATCTTATGTGCCAGAAAAGAAAGCAAAGGCAGCAAAAAAAAAAAAGTAAAAATGTATTGTACCTAAGAAAAAGTACGTCTATGAACTTAGTTTGATTCCTGTGTGTATCCTTTACTCACATTTTCTAACAGATTACTTATTTGGGAATAACATTGATTGTTCATTAAGACTGGCCAGGGGAAAAAAATAAAGGGCAAAGTAGCAAAATGCTCTATAGTTTATAAAGGTGACCTCATTAATCCAGGCAGACCTGTTGGGTATGGTAAAAAGTAACCGATCTTGGAAAGGGAAATCCACAAGCTTCCCTGGCCCATTTAAAAAAAATGTCTATGCGTTACTTGGCACGTCTCTCCCTGCTGTCGGCGTGCAAGCATCTGCCCACAGAGGGACCACGTCGCCCTCCTTGGAACACCTACAGTAACCCTTAGAAGTGTGCTTTGTTGAACAGTTTGAGAATAACGTTTGTTAAATAAAAATACGTTGAGTTTATTACGTTGAAAACAAAATAAGCCCTGGCTTGTGTGGCTCAGTGGATCCAGTGCTGGCCTGCACACCAAAGGGTTGCCAGTTCAATTCCCACTCAGGGCAAAGGCCTGGGTTGTGGACCAGGCCCCCAGCAGAGGGTGTGTGAGAGGCAACCACATGCTAATGTTTTTCTCTTTCTCTCTCACCCTTCCCCTCTGTTGAAAAATAAATAAATAAAATCTTTTGAAATAGAGAAACCAAAGTTGCTGTGGTATTTAAAGTAGAACGGTATAAAATGAAGCCTTTGAATCCATCGTTATTGGCAATATCTATGTTTAAGATGGAAAAATAAAATGAAAGTGGACTACCCAGTTAACATTATTCCTGAAGACACTTTCGGTAATCATGTGGGTTTTCTTCAGTGAGGCACACATAGTTCTTTGCTGCTGGCTTTAGAACCATGTAAACGAACAGCAGCAAAAAGAGAATGTCACTCGGAAGCCCCGGTTTGGCCCTTCAGGCTTGCAAAGACCTGAATCTCCTGGATGTCTTCTTCAAAGCAATGTTATTAAATGTTCCCCCGTGGATGCCAATTTTGCCTGTGTAAAAGCCTTTTAAAAAAACCTAAATATTAAATGATTCAATCACAAGTTGGAAGTTTAAACCTTGCTTCTACCTTAAACTCGAAAGGATGCCTTCTTAGGTGCTGATGACCCCCGCCGTTTATATTCCGTGACAAACGGATGTGTAAGATTACCGGGGTGAGGAATTTCAAGAGATACTTTTCATGTAAATAAAAGCTACCGACTGCTCAATTTTGTTACGGATATAGAACACATAGAAGAGTGAAGAGGTTCAGCATTTCTGTGCATGAGAAAGTAGCTACCATTTCTTCAAATCTCGTGTTGAAGGCTTTATACCGGTATCCATTATCAATTGCATTTTACCCCTTCCCCAGATATAGCAATTATCAAATACCATTTCATAGGTATGAAAATCAAGCTTCAAAGATATAACCTGAAGAAGCCAAGGCTGAGGGGAGATTAGGGATTTGACACCAATGGTTTTGCTCTTAACCTTCCCAGACAGAAGCCAACTCGATGGGTGTTTTCTTCTGAAATAACTAGACAAGGCCCCAGCATACACAGGGAGCAGAGAGGAGCCCTGGACACGACGGAAGGCACAGAAATCTCAGCACGGGCTTCAGCTGTGAAGGCAGGAGCCACACCACGCAGTGTAAAGGCGCCGTACCCTGCTGCGTCTGCTGGAATCGCCCAGTGATCCCTGCCTGAACTTGAACATGGATGACTACCTCCCAGAGGCATCAAGGAGAAGACGTATCTGTGAATGTGAAGTCAAAATCAAAGAAAACCTATTATTACTTTTTGTATCTGTCAGTCAAATTGGATTTTAAAAAAAAAAAAAGTTTAGTTTGGGGCTGATCCGGAAAGATAAGTAGCATTTACAATTTGTTCCATGATGTGAGTTCCTTCCAGAGGCATAAAGAAAACAAAAGGGACATTTCCTAACTTGTATTCATTGAAAACTTATTTCTTTGTATTTATGAATATTTGCATGTTCTTCCTAGGTTTTCTTCAAACTGATGTACTTTGCAGAGAATAACAACTGAAAAGAATATCAAGAAAAAAAGAAGCAACAGAGAAAGGACTTAAGTCTAAGTTTCCTGTGCTTTTAACCCCAATGAATGTACACCCTGTAGGTACAAGGTCTCCCGTCATTTAAAAGAAAAATAATAAATGGCATTTTTTTCTGTGCTTTTAATGATTTGTGACAGCATAGCCTACTTAAGATTTCTTGATTATGGATGTTTAATTTCATGTAAAAATTTATATATAGTTTCTTCATACCATTTTTGCCATATCTTCCTGATGAAAAATATTACTAAAATCGGCAGACTCTGAAGTCTACTGAATAGAACTTACCAAATCTGTACATTTATAATTATCTAAAAGCAAAGGACTTCGAGAATACAGATGTCCTTGTTTACTAACACACGGTCTTCTTAACACATAGGCTGTAACGATCAGCAGACAGTCCTACTAGAAAGGGCTTCATCTTGAGCATTAATGCTTGCCAGTTACGAACGGCCATTGGCCTTCATTAGAAAAAGTACTGTGGTCGGCAATACATTTCAGCACGGGCTTGGGAAGAGGGAATCTCAGTAGGAGAAATGACGATTTGCATAAAGTTACTGAAGGAGGAAAAGGCGGTGGGAGGGGGGGACTTAGAGAATGTGGGCATACTCAGCGCCCCCTAAAAGGTGAGCAGAAGCAGTCCATTCATGGTCAGCCTCAAACACTTATGGTACCATGAAGGGGAAATCTGTACTGTTTTATAAAACATTAGAATTAGTGAGGACATTATCGAGGTATTATGAAAGAGAAACTAAGATCACTTTGTACAAAAAACACATCAACTTTGTTGTTTTTTGAGTCTCAAGCATATTCTTTACTCTCTTTAGGAATATTGACCAGGCTCATGGGATGCCACTGTTATTACTGCTACTACCTCTAATAAAATTACATGATAGCAACCATCGGCTGGTTTCTCATATGAATTTTACATTGAGGAAGCAGGTCTCCTGGGGTATAATTACAAATAAATTTTCTGTCTCCCAATATTTCCATCTCAAACTTATTTTATGAAAATAGTTCCTCTCCTACCCATGTGAATAACAGACACAAAAAGTCCCCATAGTATTTCTGCACACTCTGAGATGATAAAAGCATTGAAAAAATTAAGTATTAGTATGTTTTAGTTTTCAATTCACTTTCCCATAGTTTCTAGGAAGATCCCAATTCATTAGTAGTTGCTTTGGAGAGTTCAATAGAAAATTATGTGGAGGAATGATTATTTCTTATCTAAACTTTCTGACATTTCCTTGAGTCTCTATTTCCTGGCTCCAATTTAACATTTTTAAAATTTCTCTATTAAGTTTACCTCACCAAAAGCATAGGACTTTGCCACCTGTTGGGGTTTTATCTATGTGAGACTCATGCTCCCATGTTGATACCAGGAGAGCAAAAGCACTGTAGTGTCAAATACACAGTGATGGAAGGAGATTTGACTTGGGATGGTAACCACACAGCGCACTGTACAGATGATGCATTATAGAATCATACACTTGAAACATAAGCAATTTCACTGACCAATGTCATCCCAAAAAATTTAAGTTGAGAAGTAATTTATCATTAAGTATTTATAATATTATTAAGCATTTTTAGTTTATAGTAATTTCTATAATATTTATTTTTAAGCATACTATAGCAAATTAAGAATGCATACTATAATGCTCAGAGTAGCCATTGGCTAAAAACTTAAAAAAAACACAAAAATTATTCAGTTTGTACCAAAAGCAGCAGGAAAAGAAAAAAACAGAGAAGGAAGAGTGAAGATGATAGACTCAACCCCAAACACATTAGTAATTACAATAACTGTAAATGGACCAAACAACTCAACTGTCGGAGATCTTCGGGCAAACCGACATCTGCCACGTGCAGAGTACTCTGTAAAGTATGTATTTCTCAAAAAAAAGGCATAAGAATTTTGTTACTTGAGGAACTTGAAATCCAGTTGGGAGGTGGCTTAGATTAAGATACTGTTTAGAAACACATGAAGCAATTATAACATTCATATTTTTCTTGAATTCGAGGCACTGAATGGTTTTTGTAATTCCCTAATGACAATGTTGACAGATATCTTTTCATGATTTTTGTGATCATCTGCATGTCTTCTTTGGTGAAACATTTGCTTAGATCCTTACTTATGTTTTAATTCAGTCGTTTGCTTTTTTATGTTGAATTTTAAGAGTTCTTTGTAATAATTGGTGTTTTAACTTTTATAATATTTTGGCACCCATTGGGGCATTCACAGAAATCGTAGCCCCCATTCTCTCGTTACATGTGGTTGTGTTTGCATTATTAACTGCTTGATAAGGTGCCTCAGCCACCAAAACCCTTTCAGTAATACTGTGTACATTCTGTGATCATTTCATTGCCAATCACCCAATTGTGAAGCACCATAACACTCTGTGGCCTCTTTTAATAATTTTTCACTTCTCCGCTAAGGAAAGACGGCTTAGTCTGCATAATTTTGGCTGAACTGGCTCTTAAGGAGCCAAACAACCCTGAAGAAAAAAAGCAGAAGCAGAGTAGACTTCGTGGTTTGTGTCTGGCAGGAGAAATCACAGGTGATTCAAAAAGAAAGAAAGCAAGCATTCAAGGAAGAAAAAGGCTCCCAAAAGGAGTGGAAGGTTATTCACCAAGTAGCTCTCCCATCACACACAGTCCATATTTTGATGGTATCATGTTTTACAAGCCCCCAAATAATACTTCAAAGTACTTCACTTTTTATCTACATTCTCATAAATCGTTCTCGTTTCAACCTGCTAAAAATGAAGGGGAAAAACACAGCAGTCGTTTTTCTAAAACCGGCCTTCTTTTTCTGCCCTGGGAGGGACTGGGACCTGTCTTCGGCCTCTTTTGTGAGCAGTAAAAGGCAGTGCCGAGGAGTTGTGACAAGTCCCAGCACTGAGTCACACTGCTTGGACTCTACCCAGCTCTCTGACACTTGAGTGGCTGTAGCCCTGAGAACACTCCTTAGCATCCTTGTCCCTCGGTCCCTGGCTCTAAAACGGAGACCCCAGTGGAAGGTACTTCACGGAGCTGATCAGGGGATTCCGTGACTGGCTACAGTCACGGGAACACAGGGACGCTGCTCAGCATCGGAAATGGAAGCGCTCGCTTGCATGCTCTGTCCTGACTACAGAAGGTCCTTGCCGGTCAGCCGCAGACTCTCAGAGGCAAAGCACACTGCTGGCTTCTTCTAGGGTCTGTGAGGGATGAGTGTCCAGAGGATGACTCCATGACCGAGGCAAGACTTGTGAACGCTAGCCGTGGAGTGGAGCTGGTGTCACAGGAGCGTGTCATTGCCCACGTCGGCTGCAGAAGTCTATCCACAGGAGCAACCTCGCCACAGATGGGCTGACTTGGAAGGCAGGACGCTGTCACTAGCTGACTGGCTTTCAGAGGCAGGTTAAACAAAAGCGTTGTTATTGATTAAGTGTGTATTTGTTACCATGGTTACACTGTCATTCTCTTCTGTACAAGCTCAAGGAATTATTTATTTGTAACTTAGATGAACAGTAAGCACTCAATGAGCATTAGCTACGATAACGTGGGAATTTTAACTTGATTTGGTGGATGATCAATAATTGTGGATAGCGTATCTTCAGCACATTTTACTTCCGGGTCACAAAGTCCTAGCTGCAGAGGTAGAGTGGGAAGAATTCAGGAGCCCAATCTCGTACCTTCCACCAATCTGATCGGCGTGGGACGTGCAGACGTTGGGTGGTCACTGTCTCCATGCAGACGTCCATGGCTGCGCCAATGGGTGGGCCGAGAGGGGGTGGAATGCCAGCCTGGGCATGAAGTATTGTGGGTTAGCACGTGTCATATCAGATATTTAGGTGACATCCTCTGCGTGCACTCCATGAGATGAACAGGGAAGTCATTTCCTTTGGATAGTGTCCCTGCCTGCGGTCCTTCCAAACATGTCCAAGGAAACGCTTCTGTGAGGCTAGACCACGGGCTAAGCCACAGAGCAGACAGTGTGGCCAATGGATTCTCTGCATTAATTCACACCACACATTGTCTGTACTGAGCATTTAATTGCATGATTGTATGTATTTATTACCTAATATTTGCTGTAAACTTCATTCTACGAATCACATACAAATTGAGGCTTTTTCTTTTCCTTTTCTGTTTACAGTTTTGCGAGAGCACTTGCTGTCTCCACTGCAGGTTCTGAGGAGAGGAGCGGGCAGCAGGGAGTTACTAGATCTTGCCCTCACTCCCCGGCCCTCACAGCCACGTTCTCAGATGGGTCCTGGTTTTGTCGTGGTTGCTGTTTCTGCTCGAACACTGGGATGCACATTACACAATTCTGACAGTAGCTTTCGCTAATCATCATACAAATACCAAATGTCCACTCATAATTCCATTTCTCAAACACTAAAAGTGTTCCAGTACTAAGGACGGTGCCAACTGAACAAATTACATAATGCTGGAGAGCCTGCAGGGTTTTCTTCTTCTTTGGGTGTGAGGAACCCTTGGTATTTCACATTGGTTTTCCTTTGGGAGAACAGACCTGGATGACTTTCTTTAAAAATTGGAAACCTCCATATTGTTTTGCATGATAATATACGTTCAAAATTACAGGTTGATATCACATGTGCTTTAGTCATCCAAATTAATTCACCAAGATAAAAGGGGATGATCCTGACTACAGTATCTATTCTAAATAATTTCCCTGTGAACATCCCTGCGTGTGTGGTTGATAATTCACGTCGAAGGTGAGGGGTCAGAGCCACGATGGAGTCGGCTGTCGTCGAGATTTTTTTAAAGCTTCCAATTAGCGTCTGGAGCGCTTCGCTACAGTGTCATCCGAGACAGGCCTGTGAGAAGGCAGTTTCCCTGCTGACAGAACCAGGGAAGCATCGCGTGTCTCCGAGATGTAGGGGAGGTGAGAGGGGCAGTGCTGCATGCAGACAGTTTCAGCATGGCACACGACATTTCAAAAACGTGACTTCTGTTCGGCTGACTCTGTGTGCACTCTGACTGACCGTCACTGCTGCTCATCAGTGAGGTCATCCTTCAGAAGGGAAAATATATTTCCTCTGCCCTACATTCAAAGCGCTTGTGGTTCCGGCATAAATAATGACCTTTGTGTATTACAAAATCTTTTATTACAAAATCATAAGCACATAATTCTGTGACATAACGCTATCACACTCAAGCACACCACATGACATTATAGGTGAAATGTTCAAATTAAAACTATAAATTATTACACCCATATTATTGCCCTACCAGCCACACTTGAGCAGGCGTTACTTCTGCCGCACCCTGTATTTAAAATTTCCTTACGTTGTAGGTTACGTTTAGCTTGCCTCTAAGGAGCAGTCGATGGGAGGAGTTTGTATCTAATAGGTCAAGAAGAATTTCTTCCATTTCAGAAGAAGCTGGACTTCATCTATGTCCCACTCAGTTCAAAAGTTTGCCTACGTAGTTAAATACTGGTGATTCCCTGAGTATTACAGACCACAGACTAGATTTATAGGAAGAAACAAAAAAGGCCAAATGTCTCTTATTTACCAAAGGAATAAATAATATAGTTATGCATGCACCAATATTCCCCCCAATCCAACAATATTTACCAAATATATAAAAATGATTTGGGAGAAAATCCAATAATTTGGCAAAATGTTTCACCCTAATTTCATTTCAGGATTATTTTTTAATTAGCAAACTGCAGTAAGGTACTGGGCTTTATTTCTTAATCTAAATATCTGAATCCTAGCTTCTAACTCTATTTGAATATCCATTCCCTTTGCTAACTTAGCCAAATGCTGAAACCTAAATAGTTTGTTATTGTCTAAGAATAAACAATGATTTAATATGCAACTTGAACATGTTAGCAACATAACTGCGGCCTCATTAGAATTTTAGATCTAATTTTGAAGGGTATATTTAAACCTTCCAAGCAGTAAGCATTTACAGTTGCTTAAATATGATTAGCACACAACTGCAGGTGAGACACAACCCCTCATTCCTTGGAGCTTTAGACTAGAGAGCAAGAACCAACACATATGGAAGACAGAATTCAGTGATAACACAAGCCATTGTATCCCTAGCCACCAAACAGAGACGTGTATGCAACTCGAATACCTCCACTTTTTCAAGCAGGCCAGAAAAGCAGCAAGATTTAACAGGAAGTTACATGAGAGGGCCTCTAACTAGTAGGGCTCTAACTGGTTAACCTTTCGGGGACTCAACCTCTTCTCCAGTACAATCAGCAGGTGCATTCACATAGTACCCAAGATTCCTTTCGGCTTGACAAACTGTTCACTGGGAGCTGGGAGACCTGACTGGGAGAAGCAGGCGAAGAAGCTGGGATCGCCGCTGAGTCCTGAAAGTTGGGAGATCTGAGAGGGAGAAGGAGTAACAGGAAATGGGAACTCGATGAACGTAAATGAGAAGTCGCAGCTGGAGATCCCGTGGCGGACCTGGAGGCGGGCTGGGCTGGAGCGAAGTGGAAGGTGGATCAATAGGAGACAGTTATCATGGGGAAGAAGCTGAAGGTCCTGCTAGGGTCTGCACCGTTTCAGCTGAGTCAGGCTGTGCAGAAACACTGAGGGGGACAGGGATGCCCTCTTTATCTCAGCACCAGAAATCACGTGCGCCACTGGCTGAAGAAGAGGGAGGCGAGGAATGAAGGAGCAGGCAACTGCCTTAGTCTGGATGTGAAAACCTGGACAAGGGTGACCAAAATGAGAACTGAATGGGAAGCACTAATATCAGGAAATATCTAAGCAAGAAGATATAGGGTTTGGTTGACCAGGAGGGGCTAGAAGAGAAGGAAGAGAAATGATGCCTCCATGTTTTTTGTCCATTTGTTCTTGGGTTTTAGTTGCATAAAAAACGGGTAATGAGACTGAAATGGAGAAAAGGAATGTGGGGAGGCTGGGGGGAGGGTCGAGGGACAACAAACGCTTATGAATCTTCACTTAGCTCCCAATTATGACATCTCAGTCTAAGAAGTGGCTTGGAAAAGCTACATCTGTACAGTAGGGGGTAATTATGTAAATTCTGAGGTTCAAGGCCAAGCAAGGAAAGGTGGTGTCTTCAGCAAATGTCTCCTTACACATTGAAAAGAGGTCCTTATATTTTCCCTTGAACCACAGAAAGGTGTTTTTCCAGTATAAAACTGCTTCTAACAATAATTACACTGGTAAAGTCCATTAATTTAAATCATTTTTCATGAGCATTTTCACTGTTAAAAAAAAGTATATCAAGTTAAAACTTGGCTCCGAGCTAACTACTTACTTTATATAGCATATATTTTGTGAAGCTAAAATAAATCTACATAATTAAGTTTACTAGCAACTTGTGCCATTATATTTTGTCAAAACCAAGAGGTGACATGCAATTAAACTTACTTGGCTTTGTAACTTTTCCTGTTAAAATGGGTCTTTTAAACATGTCACTGGCAACTCTTCTCAGAAGCCGGATTTTGATCTTGGAGAAGCAAATGCACACTTGAGAAAATGGTGTTTGTTCGCACGGAATCTTACTGCGTTGCCTTAATGAGACTCAGTCGATGTGTACTGGGCAGAAGCCATCAGTGTGTGAACTTGAACACGATTATATTCTCTGTTTGCGACACTTACATGATACCCTGACCCAAAGAGGCCTCCGACTCGGAGAGCTTATTGGCATAAATGAACTAAATGGTAACACTCATGAGGAAGCTATTGTTCTGAACACCCACGTGGATGCCCCACAGCATGATTTCTGCAGATGAGTCAGTGTTCTTGGCCAGGACCTACTCAGCTAAATAGGGCAGGTCTTATGTCTTTTGTTTCCGTGTAATACCTGACCACAATTCTAAGTACACAGACGACTAATGAAATTTGATTTGTGAAATGAGAAGTTCTGGGACTTGTTTCTTTGGCATTGCCTCTTTTTTTTTTTAAGATGTTATTTATTTTATTTTTAGACAGAGGGGATGGGAAGGAGGAAGAGAGGGAGAGAAACATGAATGTGTGGTTGCCTCTCGCGCACCCCCTACTGGGGACCTAGCCTGCACCCCAGGCATGTGCCCTGACTGGGAATTGAACCGGCGACTCTTTGGTTCACAGCCTGTGCTCCACCCACTGAGCTAAACCAGCCAGGGCTGGCATTGCCTCTTTTTATGTCCAGGGCCAAGCAGTGAGTACATAGTAGCTAAGTAGGAGCCAAAGAAATAGTTTTGAATGAGTGGATGAATAAGCCTTTCTTTTAAGGTTAATCTTCCTATTCTACTCTGTAATGAATCCCTTAGTACAAGAGAATGATTCTAATGGTGGACTCTAAATCTTCTAAATCTACAGCATCAGTGTAATGATTCTGAAGTGATTTTGGCTTTCAATAAGACTCTTGGCAGTTGCTATTTCCACCTCCATATAGGGTAGTGTTTGAATATAGAATTTAATACCAACCTTGGGATCAAAGTACCCCTTCCAAAGTTTAACACACCATTTCCCAACCTTTCTACATTGCTCTTCTGTGGCCAAAGAGTTACCACTTAGCTGAAAATCTTACTCACCATCTAGCCCCTACTTCCCACCTGATAACTGGTTTCAACCTTCCAAGGATTGGAAGCCACTCCAGAAAGATTACTAGTTATCCAGGGTTCTAGAATGAGCTCTAAGCTTCAAAACTAATGGGAGCACCAGCAATGCTTGAGTAGGGGGTGAAGGGGAGTAAATGTGCTTCATTGCAGGAGAGCCTGCTGCCCGCAAGGAGAAAGAGAGAATCCACCCACAGACACGCACAGCCACACTGCTGAGTCGTGAGGACTGGCTGCCATTCCTGAGCCTTCCAGGCCATGGTCTAGAGGAGGAAGGATGTGATTTTGGAAGGAGGATCCAGTACCCGGGACCAGTGGTAGATGCCACAGCAGGTAGAAAACATTAAAAGGTCCACACTGGAGCTCACAACTCTCACGTCTGCCTTGGGCCCAGATCTTCAGGACAATGACATCAGAAGGAGGAAGAAACGTAATTAACTGAAAAAGTCACACCTCTAGATGAACAACAAGGTAATAATTGCCAAAGGAGAGAGCTTGTCTTACCCAGGGGACTCACGAGAGAATCCATTGGAATGTAAAGTAAAACTGTGTATTAGAATTTCTATTTATACTTTTAATATAAAAGACAAGGACTACTTTAAATGTTTTTTATCACAATC